>JAPDNY010000980.1:0-21005 GCA_029375565.1 Gekko gecko
TCCTTGATCTGACTAAATTAAGGGGAGGATGGGATTCCCAGAAAGGTGACAAAAAGAGATTGCATTTATACCCTGCCCTTCACTACTTGAAGGAGTCTCAGAGCAGCTTAAAATCCCCTTCCCTTCCCCACAACAGACTCCCTGTGAGGTAAGTGGTGCTGAAAGAGCTCTGAGAGAACTGCCCTTGAAAGGACAGCTCTGAAAGAATTTGTAACTGACCCAAGGTCACTCCAGCAGCTGCATGTGGAGGAGTGGGGAATCAAACCCAGTTCGCCCAAATTAGAGTCTACACCCCTAACCACTACACCGAAGTGGTTAAGAGACAATCAGGGAGGGGTCAGCAAAAGGTAATCAGCTCACATGGCTGCTTAACAGTAATTAGTTTTTGCACTCGGGAAGACCTGCATTTGCTGATGAAATTTCCTTGACAGACCAAGGTGAGTGCCTGGCTTTGCAAGCCCCTGTTGCAGTGGGTAGGCATGCAGAGGTCCCATCAGTGAATCAGTCTCCCTCCCAAGGTTATGGCCACCCATGGGCATTAGCCAGAGGAGAGCCCCCCCCTCACCTTCTCCAAAGCAAGGCATAGTGTTGTGTATTAAACTGTAAATCAAGCCTATACATTGCCATGTTAAGCTTGACTCTCAATGTGGCTCTTCAGCTGTCGCATTACCATTGGCTGGTTTCTGCGAAACCTCTGTAAATATCCAATCACTGTGTGAAAATGTATCTAAGAGGGAACGGTCCTGATTGGTCTTTATCCCTGTGTTTTGATTGGTCTTTAACATGTTCTGGGTGTGGCTTTGACAGCCTGGGAGAGTTTAAAAGAAGGAGCTGTGCTCCCCTTGTTGTTGTGTGTTCCTGAGTTGGTGTTGCCGTTTCAATAAAGCTGAAATCACTTGTTGAGCTTATTCCGTTGTTGAGTCTCATACTTAACACATAACAAGCTCCTAGCATGGCTGCCAAGGCTAATTTAGCCAGGATGGAATCAGGGAATCAGCACACATCTAGGCAGGAAGGGTGTCCTTGGTAACACTCCCCTGCCACACCCCTAGCTAAAGAGAAAATGGAGACAGGGCCATTTCTTTCCCTAAGGCAGGGCCACCGGGACACAGTGATAATGTAGTCACTAGTATCCCATCTGTGAAGGAGAACCATAATTCTCTTGACCCATCAGGTAGTTTCAGAGGGTAGCTGTGCTGGCCTGCAGCAGGACAGCCAGATCAGAGTCCAGCTGCACCTTAGAGGCCAACAAGATGGGGGGGGAATAAGGGCCAATGGTGCCCTTTGTCAGATAACTTCGAAGGAAGCTTTGACTTTTGAAAGCTTATACCCCCAAAATCTTCTTGGTGTCTAAGTGCTCCTGGACTCAAATCTAGCTGTATGTACAGCACAGTTTATGTTGCAGGCTATAAGAAATACATTCTTCAGTCCAATCACTGAGGCCTTCTGATTACTAAACGGATTAATCTTTCCCCCTTCCATGCTCTTTCTCTCTCTATATTGTTTCTTTACAGACAGTATTACCCAATGAAGTTTCCACCCCATTACAAAAATAAACAAACTTGGCCCTGTGCCTCCTGGGAACTTGTTAAATTGCTGCAAAGAAAAACGTAAGAATCTGACAGCCGAAGAAGCTTCATTATGCTCCCTGGCAGCCTGGCGGGCACTGCCCTCTTTGGGAAATTCCTGGAGGTGTTTTGAGCCCTGCTGCCCCCTGTAGTTTATGCCCCTGGGTGCAAGAAAGGAGACATTCCAGATGCACAGCAAGACAAGCATAGGAGAGGAAGTAACAGAACACCATATGTAATTGCCTGTGTAGCTTCCAGCTAAAACCTTTCTAGTATGTCATTTGTAGCAATTCATGCACCTTATTCTCCATTTTGTCCAATTTCATTTTAAGGGGTTTTTTTTGCCAACCTCCAAGTTGGGCCTGGAGATCTTCTAGAGCAAGAACTGATCCCCAGACTAGAGAGATCAGTTCCCCAGAGAAAATTGCTGCTTTGAAGGGTGGACTCTTATGCTATAACAGATTTGGCTGAGGTCCCTCCACTCCCCAAACCCCACCCTCCTCAGGCTCCTCTCCCAAATCTCCAGGAATTTCCCCAATCTGGAGTTGGCAACCCTAAATTTAAAGCAATCCAAGCTAGCCAGCGACCATCCCAGTTTCCTGTGGGAGAGAGTTCTCCAGTAACGTGTTGTGTAAAGTACATTTTTTAAATCTATCCTGAATCTGCCTTTCTTGCTGATACTGAGGGCATATTGCAAAATTTAACAATGCAATAGGGACAGTATAGACATATACTTGAGGCCAGGGCTATTTTGGGGCAGGAACGCACAGGAACAGAGTTCTGGCTGGCTCCCAAGTTGGCCACGCCCAGCAGGAACTTATTAGCATAATAGGCCTCACCCAACAGCAGAAACTCATTAGGATTTGCTACATCAGGGGTGTGTGGCCTAACATGCAAAGGAGTTCCTGCTCCAAAAAGAGCCCTGGGTTTTGACAACAAACAAGGTAAACAAAATAAGAAGCAAAAGGCAGGTGTGGCTGGATGACCACACTTCTAGTAACATGGGGGATCTGGCGTAATATGCTAATGAGCTGTCCTGTCATGGGTGTGGCCTATTATGCAAGAAAAGTCCTGCTTGAGGCTACCCTGAAGAGTGTTCAGAAGCTTCAGTTAGAGCAGAATGCTGGGACTAGACTGTTGGTTGGGGCCAGCCACCGGGAGCATGTGACCCCTTTGATTACACTGGCTTCTCATCCATGCCTGAACCCAGTTGGTGTTAGCTTTGTCCTTTAGCCCTACATGGTTTGGGGCCAGGAGGATATCTGCAGGACTTCCTTCTTGCATATGTTTCCGCCCGGGAATTAAGATCACAGTGAGAAGCCCTCCTGACTGTCCAAAGAAGTTCATCTTGGTGGGTACACGAAAGAGGGCCTTTTCCAAGATTATGGAACAACCTCCCCAGGGAGGTGTGTTTGGCCACCTCATTTTCATCTTTAGGAGGCAGTTGAAGATGGCTTTATTTAAGACTGCATTTGACTAATCTAGGTTTTTTTATTTATTTATTGACAGTCCTGATTTTAAATTGTGCTCTTTTATGTATTGTGTGCGTGTGCGTGCGTGCTTGCAAGCCTGGAAGCCATGGTGACTTCTCGTGACCCCTAGTGGGGCTAGGACATTTTTCAGAGCTTGATTGCCTGCCTCTGCATCCCAGCACTGGTATTCATTGGAGGACAAGTACTTGCCAGGGTCAGCCAGGTGGCTTGGTTTCCAAGATCTGATGAGATCAGGCTTGCCTGGGCTATCCAGGTCAGGGCATCTTTTGTGTATTTTTAATAATTGTTGTTTTGTTTACCTTGTAAGCCACCTTGAGTTTTGCAAGGTAGAAAGGTGGGCAATAAATGCTTATAGTAAAATAAAATGAATAAATATAATGAATAAATATAATAAACACTATAATAAGATTGGCGTACAAAGTTTCAAAAGCAATGCAATATAAAACAAGAAATGCATACAGTGAACAGTGTCATCAGCTGCAGCCCTTGTCCCTTTGTAAAAGCGTCCTGCATAATTCTGATTATAGGGTATCTATTTTTTAAACAGTTTGCATGACGTAAGACTAATAGCCTCTCCTGGAAAGTGATTCTTCCCTCTCTCAGCCCTTTTGTGTACAGGATATGCAGAGAAACCTTCCTTTTAAGGACAGCCACACAACCTGAAAGAATGCATGTGTGCGTACATGGGTAAAGTGCCATCAGTTCAAAGTGCCCAGCAAGGTAGGGATGCCAGCCTCCAAGTGGGGATCCCCCAGAATTACAGCTCATCTCCAGACTACAGAGATCAGTTCCTTTGGAGAAAATCTATCCTTTGGAGGGCAGGTTCTATGGCATCACACCATAATGAGGGCCTAGTCCTCCCCAGGCTCCGTCTCCAAATCTGCCGGCGTTTCCCATCCTGGATCTGGCAACCCTACCCCCCATCCCCTGCCAGTGGCCAAGGGATCCTGACAACCATACAGCAAGGGGCTTTCAAAGCAAGCGAGAAGTGGAGGTGGTTTGCCATTGCCTTCCTCTGCAGAATCTTTCTTGGAGATATCCCTGCTTAGCTTCCAAGATCTGAAGAAATTGAATTATACCATACTGCCTTCCCTCCCTCACTAGTGGGTACCCATCTGTTTTTTCTTCCAAGGCTAATAGAAAGGTGGATCTCCTTCCTCTGTGCACATAAAATTCACTGTTATTTTGATGCCATTTCATTTACATTGCCCCTAAGACACAATGTTAGATCTAGCATTCCTTTGCTCCTTCCAGCAAATGCACTGTTCATTCAGCAAGAGGAACCTTTCAGCTTCTACAGACGAACTAATATAACAGAAACTTATATACTTCAGGTATCTGATTCTCCTTCAGCATCAAGCACCTAACATTAGGCTCTCCTAAACAGCTTGTCAGGTAACCCTGCCATAGCTGTGAGTGGGGGGTTAGAGACATCTTTCACTGTTCTAGAATGCGGGAGGAACTCAGAGTCTCCAGTCTCTGTAAATTAGTGTCTCTGCTGTGTGTCTTATCAGTTTGCCTGACCTTGGGTCCCATGCTGCCTTGGCATGTGAAATATTCTGGTCTAGGTGTTTTTTTCTTTCCTAGTTTAGCACGCGCACGAAATGTATTCATTGGCTTGTAGGTGGGGAGGAGTAGTTCAAATGGGCTATAATTGACCATGCTTTGTATTCTCTGGCATCATTGACAAAAGAATGCATCTCTAAGACTGGTCTTTAATAAATACTATCTTCTTATGAAGCCTGGTGTTTGACTGACTATCTGGAGAACTTAACTACCCATACACTGTTTATCTGAGGTGATGTGGATTCCAATTCCAGATATCCTTATGGAATTTGTCACTGTAGAACTTTCTCACTTCAAGTGCGTGGTTTAGATGATTTAGTTCATCGTTGAGAAAGTGCGCGCTTCAAGCAAATGGCTACTCCAAGAATTAAATCAGAAGAGTGATTAAACCAAAGGTAAAACAAACAACTGAGGAAAAACAGTCTCCCACAGGAAAAGTGGTTTTGCCTTATATCAAAGAAATCACTGATCAGATGGGAAAACTTATGAAAAAAACAACCTACAAATAGTATTCAGACCCACCAGAAAAATACAATAGACGCTACAATCGGCAGAAGACAGAAGAGACCCCTTCACGTCTGCAGGAGTATACCACATACCCTGCAGTTGGGGACAGGTACACACAGCATAGCATTCAAACAAAAACATAAAAGACACTGCAGACTTGGCCAACCTGAAAAATCAGCAGTGGCTGAACATAGCAGTGGCTGAACTGACGCAATATTTTGTGCCGAGACACTGAAATGCTGGACAACAGATCCAATTACCATGTCAGATTACACAGGGACGCAATTGAAATCAGGGCCGGCTCCAGCTTTTTTTGCAGACTAGGTGAGGATACCTTCTGGCGCCCCCTTCCCCTTACGCCCACCTGTTTTCCTCTTATCTTTATCAGCCAGGAATTATTACAGTTGTTTCAGCTTTCCTGAACCACAATCTAGAGTCCAGGGGCCCCTTTAAGACCAACCAAGTTTAATTCAAGGCATGAGCTTTCCTGTGCAGGCAGACTTCTTCAGATACCTCACCTGAAGGAAGGGGAGAGTAGAGGCCTCTCCTCTGAGAAGGGTCCCACCCACCCAGCCCAGGGGATCCGTAGCAGAGGAGAAAGCCACCCTCCCCCTGAGAATGAGTAGCGGGGTGGGGCGGGGGGCACAGGGACTGCAGCCCTTTTCTTAGAGGCCCTTTTGCTGTGGGGTCCATTTTGGATTCGGACTGTGCAGCCTGTGATAGCATACTGCGAAGTAGGGCTGCCAACCTCCAGGTGGGGCCAGGAGATCTCCAGACGACACAGATTAGATCCCCCCTGGAGGAAGCGAATGCCTTGGAGGGTGAGCAGACTCTCTCAGGCATCACACCCGACGGAGGTCCTCCCTGGACCCAAGCCCTGCCATCCCCAGCCAGCCAGCCAGCCTTCTATAGGCGCCTGCAGCCTCCTCCCACCCAGGAGGCCCTACTCCCCACCTGCCACCATCCCGCATGATCTCCGGGGAAGGGGCCTCGCCCGGCCACCCGCAGGTTTCCCCCCTGACCAGCCTCTTCCCAGGAATGGGGGGGCAGAGTGCTGCACCTGGCTGGGCCCTCCGCCTGTGGGCTCTGCTGCGGGGCGGGACTTGGCATGGGCATTGGGCCCTCTTTTCCCCGGGAATCAAAGGTCTCTGCTTCTCCCCCCCCACATCACATGATGGAGGAGAAGCAGAGCTCGTCTCCAGGACGCCCCAGGAGGACGCAGTTCTTCTCCCTTTTAAAAGCTCAACAATGGCGGGGGGCATTCCTTCTGAGGGCCTTTGGGGGAGGTCCCGCAGAAGTACCCTCTCTGGGGGGGCTGCGGGGGGAAGGTCACGGAGACCCTCCGCCACCGCTTCGCCTGTCTCAAATCAGGAGCTGAATCTTGCCCGACGGAACACACACACCCCGCCAAGTTCTCGGGTCCTCCTCCTCCTCCTGGCATGTGAGGGGGTGAGTGAGGGGCTGGGGGGGCAAAGAAGGGGACTAGGGGCACCAGCTCCAGTTTCCTGCTGCTCTTCCGGAGTGGTGCCAGATCCTCCTCCTCGGGGAGTGCAGCAGCCCCCGCCCCCTGCACCTGCCGTGCTCCTCCTCCCAAGTAGCTTCACTGAGAGCTGCAGGTGCGCAGGCAAGCCACGGAAGGGAAGGGCCGCCCGCTGCCCCTCCCACACTGCTCTCTTGTTGGCCCTCCACCTCTGTGGGGGAGGCTCAGGGCTTCGCAGGGGGAAAGGGGAAGCCGTGGGGAGGTCAGGGGCACATTGCAGGGGCCTGGGGGAGACAGGAGAACTTTTTGTGGCCATTTCCCCTGCGAGGGCGCGGGGCTTTTGGCGGGGGGCAGGTGAGTGCAGTTTGGTGCCCTTAAGGGCCAGCGTGCTGTAGGCGAATGCCTAGTTCACCTAGTGAGTGAACCGGCCCTGCCTCTGGCAACATAAGCCACAATGAGTAACATGGGCCTCACTTCTGAGTAGACCTCCTAAAGTCGCTCCCCGTGTCAGGCTTTCGATTGCACAGGGAGGTGTCTCTGTTCGGGGTTTCTCACCTAACTTGCAAGGGAGCTTAGAGGAGGGGGGGGCTCGAGATGCTTCTGTCAGGAGCAGTTCCCATCCCAGCAGTAGAGACACATCCGCAGCCATGTGGCCAGACAGAAACAAAAGCTGTTTTTTGTACCCTAGGCAAGGCTAACTACTTGCACCCCCACACACACACACTGCTAACCAATTTTCAAAAAGAGATGAATTGTGGGAAAAATGAACAGCACAAAACTTGAAATTGCTAATTTTTTAAAAAATTGCAAGAATAACTAATACAACCATCTTTGATTTTCTTTCTCAAACAGAAAACAGTTTTAGCACACAAATCATTTTGAATAATCCTGTTAACTGTGATGTTAAAATTCAAGTCTCTTGAATGTTTCCATTTCAGGTATATCAAAATCTCATTTTGCCTGCCTTCTCCTTTGCAAATTTTGTCACCCATTCCTTCAGGTCAAGTGCTAATGCTTCAGTGTGTCCAACTGATACAGTTGCCAAACCAAATAGTCTCTTTTGCAGCAGGAATTCTCCTACAGTTTATCAGTTGTGTGGTTCTTGATGTCAGATTTGTGTCCATTTATCCTTTGTCATAGGGTTTCACCTGTTTATCCTATGTAGAGAACTGGAAAGCCAGTTTGGTGCAGTGGTTAGGAGCGGGGATTCTAATCTGGGAGAACCGTGTTTGATTCCCCACTGCTGCACGTGCAGCTGCTGGTGTGACCTTCGCTCAGTCACAAGTTCTCTCAGGGACAGTTCTTGAAAGAGTTCTCTCAGCCTCACCTACCTCACAGGGTGTCTGTTGTGGGGAGAGGAAGGGGAAGGAGATTGTAAGCCACTCTGAGACACCTTCAGGTAGTGAAGGGTGGGATATAAATCCAATCTCCTCCTCCTCCTCCTCTTCTCAAGGACAGTTCTGGAAAGAGTTCTCCCAGCCCCACCTGCCTCACAGGGTGTCTGTTGTGGGGAGGGAAAGGGAAAGGAGTTTGTAAGCCTCTCTGGGTAGTGAAGGGTGGGGTATAAATCCAGTCTCCTCCTCCTCCTCCTCCTCCTCCTCCTCCTTCGTCCATGTCCTACCATATTATTATTTCAGTCTTCCTGTATTTATTGCAAGGTTACTTATGCACCTTCACTCTAATAATCTCTTCCTGAGAACTAACTCCCCCTACCTGCATGCAATAGTTGAGGAAATCTGTTTCAATGTATTTGAGGAAGTGTGCACATGCCGAGTCTCTGTTCTTGCATGTACCCAGGTTTTGTTTATTTATTTGTTTGTTTGTTTGACTTCTGTCCCGCCCTCCCGCTGAATCGGCTCAGGGCAGCTTACATACAACTATAAAACCAACATAAGTACATACATAAAATAACTGGACTCAATTCCAAATGAATACAGTTAAAACCATTTGAGTGTGGCGGTGTCATATGATAAAGGGCAAGTGCAGCTCAGTTGATATAGTATCATTCCTACTGAAATGCCCAGTGAAAAAGTTCCATTTTCATGGCCCTGCGGAATTGCTGGAGGTCCCGCAGGGCCCTGATCTCACTGGGGAGCTCGTTCCAGAGCATCAGCACCATCAAGGAGTACGCCCTGGTTCTAGTCAATGCCAGCCTGGCATCCCTAAGCCCAGAGGGGGCCAGCGGTTTTGTGTGCCAGATCGCAGTGCTCTCTGGGGAACATGCGGAGAAAAGCAGTCCCTCAGGTTCAGCTTGGTTTGTCTTGGGGGTTAGGGTTAGGTTGCTTTCTACCTTTGTCATATCATTCTCTGCATTGTTCGACATACCAAGTGTAATTATTTTTGCTCTGTGTCAAATTGCCGTAATCCTAGTCTTATTGCATTGTTTATTAGATGTCTCATGTGAATGATTGCATTGACTTACACTGTGTAACCCATTTTGAGTCTCAGTGAGAGAGGCAGACCATATATAAACTAAATAAAATAAAGTGCATAGAGTCAGGCTGTGAGGAGGATTCTTTTCTAAGTGAACCAACATAGGCTACACCAACAGTGGCATGATCCCTGAGGTACCCACAGGTGGGATCCTGTCCCAGCAACTTTCAGTCTTCAGAGCAAACATGAAACACCACCACCCTCCTTTTGTGAATAAGATCCCTATGGGTTAGCATATAGCCAAAGAAGATTTGTGCTCACTTAATTCTGGACCTAATTCCTAATTATGTGCCCCCTGTGCTGTCAAAAATAATTTCCCCAGCAATAAGAGTTCTACAGGAATATTGTGAAACACTGTCCTGTTCTTCTGCCTTTTTCTTTATGTCTGAGCCAGCTACAACACCTTTCTTATCCCTTCATTCCTTAATCTCACTTCCTGTTTACTCCAACATGATTTCACTCCCCCTACCCGCTAACTGCTAATTCTGTTCCAGCCAATCACATAGAAAATTCATCTTTGGAAGATTTATGACAGGATTCCCACTGTTTACCTCAACTTCCTCCTTTTTTACTAGAAAATATACATCTGATAGACATGTGACAGATTTCATACCCTAATGCTGATTGTCAGTTCTGCGCCTCTCTGAGGTCTGCGCTCTGGGCAGTTGCCTAGTTGGCCTAATGGTAGCACCGGCCCTGTCTGCGCAGGACAACAAAACTTCAGTTCTTTCAAGCCTATAGTAGCAACAGGAAGGAGCCCCTGTGGGAGAGCAACTAGGGTTACCAACTCCAGGTTGAAAAATACTTGGAATTTGGGGGGTTGATCCTGAGGAGGGCAGGCTTGGGGAGGGGAGGGGCTTCAATGGGCTATATTGCCATAGAGCCCACGTTTCAAAGCGGCCATTTTCTCCAGGGGGACTGATCTCTCTCCCATGGAGATCAGTTGTAATCCCAGGAGATCTCCAGCCACCATCTGGAGGTTGTGCATATATCAGCACAGTCAAAAACTGTAACACCATACCACAAAATACTTGACACTTGATTCAAAAATACTTGACACTTGATTCAAAAGAAGCTCCTATGGTGATGCATTACATGGAGGCTGGCCTCAGAGCAGAGGATATTAGGTTTACTGTATTATACAGAGTGATAACTGAATGATCACACAGAATTGAGATTCTGTTTGCCAGGCTGTACTTAGCAACTTGGACTGCCAGCCTGGAGGTCTCTTGCAAATACGAGTACAGGCTGAAGGCTCAATGCATCGCAAGGGTCAGTGGGGAGGTCTGCTGAAAGTGGAGGGGCCAGGGAGAAAACAATGAATCCATGCCGAGACATTCCATAATTGCACCAACCTCAGCCTGCAAATCTCACCCTTCTGCCTAGAAATTCAGCCTCAGCGTATGTGGAGATGTGTGCTTCCTTTATAGTGAGAGACAGGCACTCTAGAAGCGTGCTGAGTGTTTGCAGTCTTAGCATTCATAGATGAGATTATTCTTGGCTCAGATATTTTGTTTTATACCAAGACTTCATCTCCCTGTAGCAAGTGGTGAGGGGGATTTTAAGACTTCCCGGATATTGGGTCCCCCAAAGCCTTTTGGTCTTCTGCAGTGAAGTACTATTTTGTTTCCTTGTAGTCAGAGGTTGCAGGCCTCAAAGTCTCTGAGCAAGGCAAATCACAACACATTTAACACAAAATATGTTATCTGATCAAAAACAAGAGAACATTTTATAAATATACCATTTCAAACAGTTGAAGGATGTGTTTTAAATTTCTTTATTGTAAACATATATAAATTTACAACTGTGCAATGACATAAGTAAATAAAGTCACCATATTATAGTAAAGAAGGAAAGGGAACTCTAGTAGAGACCATATCCTCAGCTGAGCACATAGTAATATCTTTTGCTGAGCATTATTTAATCCGTGCATTTTGATTCCCATTAATAATAGAAGGATACCATTGTTGTACAAACATTTATTGCATTTTTCTTTTCACTTAAATACCTCACAGTATTATTTTGTTCCTATACATATACAGCAGCTGCATGGAACGGCTTCAAAAAGAGAGAGTCCAAGTGGGCTCCGAATGGTGCCATGGTGGGGGGAGGAACAACTCCTGCCTCTGCCCCCGAGTGGTATTTTTGGGTGAAAACCCTGCTGGGGTGTCGGTATTTCACTAGTATTCTTGCTCCGTATGCACAGAGACTCATGGCACAGCAAAAATAACTCCTCCTCAGTATGATTTTTGCGAAAGGAAACAGCTTGTGGGGGAAACCAGAGCCCCGCCTCCCCCTGCAGGGCCACTCTGAACCCATCTGGACTCTCCTTTTTGTGTGTTTGCTTTTAGAAGCCCTTCCCCACAGCTGCTGTGTGGCCGCAGGGAACACATAAAAACACACATAAACAAGCGGGGGGGGGGAAGTAATGTACAGCTTGGTTCTGAATTAGACAGTTGTGCCAGACTAGCCAGGGTATATTACCATTGGTATAGCAAGTTATCTCAAGGTAGGCTCTGTGTTTTCATCCTTCCTGAGAAGCAGTCAGTCTCCCGAGAAAGGAGCCAGTCCCCCTTCCCAAAGAGGCTCTGAAGTGGAGTGGAATTGACAATAGTCACAGCATCTGTGGCCCTGAAGGTCGGCCCAGCCCAGCCTGGAGGGTCCGCAGGCTTGCTCATCCGCCGTTCCCATCAGCCAGTGGTTTGACTTGGGTCTTTGCAGCTCCTCTGTAAGGTGGTTCTTTTGCTGTTTTTACCTTTTCCCTGTTTTTGGTTACTGGTGAGCCAAGAGGAACACAAGTGACAGGCCAGGAGGGAATCCCCGTATAGCGGCTTTTCATCCCGTTCTTGAGCTGCTTGACAATTCGCCAGGAGTGGCCGCCTGCTTCACTACAGCAACAGCACAGCAGGCACGGGGAGGCTCCTGAAAAAACAGCGGGTGGAACACCAAGAGCTATATCAAGACGAGCAGAGAGGGCACCATCTGGGTCTCTGCCTGCAGCATTTGGCAGCCTCCACGGCTCCCAGCACCACCACCAGCTGACCCAAATGTAAACGCAGCCCGCTGGCAGTGGAAGGAGGAGCCACATCAGGACCCCGAACCTTCCCCAGTGGAACAGAAACAGAGAGCTGGAAGGGACCTCAAGGGTCCTCTAGTCCACTTAGGGTTGCCAGACCCTCCCCTGGTCTGGGGGGGGTTACCCACTTTTTGGGGGGTTCAACCCACCCCCAAGCCCAAAAACCTGCAGCCACCTCTCTCTCTTGAGAGAGTGGAGGGAGAAGGGTGGCTGCAGGCTGCAAGCCTGAATTCCAAGCAGCATTCCCGCTTGGAGATCAGGCACATGGGGCTGCTGGCTGGAAGCACTTAAAGGGAACCCTTTAAGTGCTTGCAGCCAGCGGGGACCAAGCCCCGTGTGTCTGATCTCCAAACAGTAATGCCACTTGGAGACTGGGCAAGTGGGGCCCACCATCTGCAAGTGGTGAGGATCAGGCCCTGCGTGTCCGATCTCCGACTGGTAATGCTGCTTGGAGATAGGGCCCGTGGGGCTGCTGGCTGGAAGCACTTAAAGGGACAAGCACTTAAAGGGGTTCCTTTAAGTGCTTCTGGCCAGTGGCAACCGGGCCCCATGAGCCTGAATTCCAAGCGACAGCAGCCTCTTCCTCCCGTCTTGCGAAATTTAAAGGGCCCTTCACCTGATCAGCGGGCCCTTTAAATGTTGCAGGATGTTAGGGAGGGGGTGGCCTCCTGTGATAGTTCTTGGGGGTCGGGGACCATGCCCCACATGCCAGATCTCCAAGCGGCAATGCCACTCAGAGATCAGGCGCATGGGGCTGCTGGCTGGAAGCACTTAAAGGGACCGCTTTAAGTGCTTGCAGCCAGCAGGCCCATTGGTTGGAAGCACTTAAAGGGGTCCCTTTAAGTGCTTCTGGCCAGTGGCGACCAGGCCTCTTAAGCCTGAATTCCAAGCGGCATTGGTGCTTGGAGTTCAGATGCGCAGCGGTGGCCTCCTCCTCCTCTCGTGAGATTTAAAGGGCCCTCCACCTGATCAGTGGGCCCTTTAAATCTTGCGAGACGTTAGGGAGAGGAGTGGCCTCCTGCAATAGTTCTTGGGGGTGGGGCTTGGAGCAGAGACATCCCTAACGTGACATCATCATGTTGGGGATGCCCCCCCCCTCCAGGAATGCCCCCTCAAAGTCCCCTGCTGGAGAGAAAGATGGACTTTGCAACCCTAAGTTCAACCCTTTCTCAACACAGGAAATTCCCCCCTGTGGAAGGGTCGCCAGTCCCCAGGTCCAGGCAGGGGTTCCCCTGCTTCTGGGGGCTTCAATCCACCCCAAGCCAGCTGGCTGGTGGGGGAAGCCCCACCCCCAAGAGTGACCACCTACCCGGCCACCCCTCTCCCTCTGCTCCTGCCCAATTTAAAGGGTTTCAGCTGATCAGCGGGGACGTGGCCTGCTGACCAGCTGGAGGGCCCTTTAAATCTAGCAGGCCGAGCCGAGTGTGTGACCTGTGACTGCCCCCCTCCTGCTAGATTTTAAGGGCCCTCCAGCTGGTCGGCAGGCCACGTGGTCCTGCTGATCAGCTGAAGCCTTTTATATCGGGCAGGAGGGGAAGGAGAGGGGTGACCAGGCAGGTGGTCGCTCTTGGGGGTGGGGCTTGGGGCATTCCCGCCCACCTCCAGAATGCCCCCCAAATCCCCCCACCGGAGCGACGAGGGGACCTGGCGACCCTCCTCTGTGACCCTTGCTCAATGTCCAGAGGAAGGGACCAACCCTCCAGGATCCCTGGCCACGCTGGCCTGGGGAGAGATTCCTGCCTGACCCCAAAATGGCAATTGGCATTCCCCTGGGCGTGTCAGAACTGGCCATGAAAACCGAGCTGGGTAGAGACTCCAGTCTGTCCTCCAGGCCAGCAGCTTCTTTCCGCCCTGAGTGAAAGAGAGCAGCCTCACAATTATAGCAAACGCATTATTCTGTCAAACTGACGTCATTCCTGTGTTGACATCATCGTAACAGCAGCTTCCCCTGTTTCCTTTGAATGGTAATACTGGCAGGGCCTGATCTGTAAAGGCTCCGTATAATTTTTTTTCCCCAGGAGCCCCCTTTGAGTTAGGTTTGAAAATAATATGTGGCTAAGGGGAATGTAAGAACACTCGCAACAAGTTAAAAATGTTACATACAGTTTGACTCTCAGTTTCTACCAAATGTTAGAGATTGAAAAATAGAGCACCTTCTTGTATGTATAGTGGAATTTTTGGAGGTCTAGGAATACTGGGATGAAAGACTGAAATAGTTGTCACGAACTTGTGTGACCTTGTAACCCGCCCTGAGCCCGTTCGCGGGGAGGACAGGACAGAAATTGAATTAAGTAAAGAAATAAAACCACAGGAATGGCCACCAGCTACTGGACTGTGTCCGGAATTCAGGACCATCCTGTCTCTCTTTGCCGGATAGCATCTTAGGGGAGGAATCGCTCCAAGCTCGTGTGGGATTGTGGGAAGGGAAGGGGAGGTGGAGCCGGTGGGACTGCTGAGAAGGGTGCCACCCCTTGTACTCAGCCATCCTGAGTCTCTCTGAACAAGGAGCGTCTGGGGGACTGGGCTGCTCTCTTTCACTCGGGGCAGAAATCAAGTGTTGGCCTGAAGGCCAAACTGGAGTCTCCAGCTCAGCTTTCGTGGCCCATTCTTCCATGCCCAGGGTAATGCCGATCGCCATTTTGGTGTCAGGAAGGAATTCCCCCCAGGCCAGATTGGCCAGGGATCCTGGAGGGTGCCCCCCCTTCCTCTGGACGTACAGCAGGGGTCTCAGGGGGGAATTTCCTGTGTTGAGCAAGGGTTGGACGAGATGACCCTTGAGGTCCCTTCCAGCTCTGTGTTCCACTTGGGAAGGCTTGGGGTCATAATGCGACTCCTTGTTCCACTGCCAGCTGTCTGGGTTTATGTTTGGGGCAGTTGGTAGTGTTGGGGAGCCACAGGGGGCTGCTGATGGCCACACTGCCACTCTTGATAGCTGCCACTCGATAGCTCTTGATGGTGCTCCACCCTCGAACCCCTCCACCATTTTTAAGGCGCCTCACCCTGCCTGCTGATGCTGCAATGAAGCAGGCGATGCTCCTGGCAAATTGTCAAGCAGCTCAAGAGCCGAGTGAACAGCTGCTATATAGGAATTCCCTCCTGAGCCATCACTGACACATTTCCATGAGGCTGACTGCTTTCAGGATGGGTGGGAACCCAGATCCTGTCCTGCCCTCTCCCGGGCAGCAGGGACGCCACAGCTCACCCTGCTAACGGCCTCACTCTAGCGACTTCCATGGCTGGAAGCACCACACAAACTTCCTGGGGGCCTCTTTGGAACATGCAGGGCCCAGGAGGGGACAGGGAGCCAACTTTGCCCTTTCTGAAACAGGCAGTCAGGGAGCAGATTAAGGTGAGTGAGACTCGGGGCCAGCATCTTTAACCTTAAAAGAAATGGACTCACTCCAAAGGAACATAAGAACATAAGAAAACATAAGAGAAGCCAACTTTGGATCAGGCCAGTGACCCATCCAGTCCAACACTCTGTCACACAGCTGCCAAAAACACCAGGCACCATCAGGAGGTCCACCAGTGGGGCCAGGACACTAGAAGCCCTCCCACTGTTGCCCCCCCCAAGCACCAAGAATACCGAGCATCACTTGCCCCAGACCAACAGTTCCTATCTATACCTTGTGGCCAAAAGCCACTGATGGACCTCTGCTCCATATGTTTACATAACATAAGAACATAAGAGAAGCCAATGTTGATTCAGGCCAATGGCCCATCTAGTCCAACACTCTGTCACACAGCGGCCAAACTATACCAGGTGCCATCAGGAGGTCCAGCAGTGGGGCCAGGACACTAGAAGCCCTCCCACTGCTGCCCCTTCCAGCAACAAGAATAGCACCAAGAATAGAGTGCAGCACCTGCCCCAGACTATCCAATTTCCTCTTGAAGCCATCCATGCTTGTAGCCGCCGCCACCTCCTGTGGCAGTGAATTCCATGTGTTAATCACGCTTTGCGTGAAGAAGTACTTCCTTTTATCCATTCTAACCCGACTGCTCAGCAATTTCATTGACTGCCCATGAGTTCTTTATTTGTGAGAAAGGGAGAAAAGTACTTCTTTCTCTACCTGCTCTATCCCATGCATAATCTTAAAACCTTGATCATGTTACCCCTCAACCATCATTTTTCCAAGCTAAAGAGCCCCAAGCGCCTCAACCTTTCTTCATAGGGAAAGTGTTCCAACCCTTTTATCATTCTAGTTGCCCTTTTCTGCACTTTTCTAATGCTATAATATCCTTTTTGAGGTGTGGTGACCAGAACTGTACACAGTATTCCAAATGAGGTCGCACCATCGATTTATACAGGGGCATGATGATACTGGCTGATTTGTTTTCAGTTCCCTTCCTACTAATCCCCAGAATAACATTGGCCTTTTTTATTGCAGTGGCACACCATCTCGAGATTTTCAGTAAGTTATCTACTATGACTCCAAGATTTCTCTCTTGGTCAGTCTCTGTCAGTTCGGACCCCATCGACATGTATTTGTAGCTAGGATTTTTGGCCCCAATGAGGCTCCCTTTGCACTTGGCCACATTGGACCCCATTTGCCATGAATGGATATCGAACTCAGTCCCATGGTGGGCCTCCTCAGCTCCCCGAGGCCCCAAGACCACTGTTCCCTATAAACTGAGTTAGTGTGAATTCGCTCACAGTTTTTTAGACTCTGGCACGCACCTTTTTGTCTTAGCTCAGGAAGGCTGGCTCCAGAGCAAACGAATTTATGCAGCAACCAAATTGCTCACTCACAACTTTAATGCCTGTAGCTCCCAAAGTAGAATTTCTGCTCACAAGACTCGACAGCTTAGAGGGAGCAATGCCCAAGATCGAGGCCCCCGCCCCAGGAGGCAGCCTTCACCAGCACTGGAAACAGCAGATCCGGAAGGCTCTGCTCAGGCATGCCAAAACCGCAGGAGAGCCAAGAGAATCTGCAGCAGGGCAAAACTTCACAGGCCAAGCAAAAAGCCTGTAGGAACCAACTGCTAACCAGCCGCTGCAATTGAACCCCGAGGAACCGAGCCGGAGGGACCAGCTGACTGATGAGGAGCCAAACCGACACGTTGATCCCAAGGACTCCAGCCCAGCACGGGAGCCACGGCACCACCAGTCTGAGCTTCCTGCAGTCAGCCTGGCCGGCACCCAGATGACGTGGGCTGGCCAGCACGACGGCCTGAGGCTCCCGCCATTCTGACCATCAGATGGGGACTAGGCGGGAAGGCCTCCTCCTGACCCCTCCCCCTCTAGGTGATTGGTGAAGAGGCGGGGGAAATGGGGAGGGGCGTTGCCCTTGTGGGGCCCTTCATGGCTACGAGCCTGCATTAATATGCATGAGCCCATATTAATAGTGGCCACAGGGGCCATGGAGCAGCTCAGGTACATCTTTGGTTGAGGCAGCATTTGTGCCCAGCAGTCAGAGGGAGGGGAGCTCTGTGAGGAGGGATGAAGCGGGAAACCTCAGGGTTGCAGGACAACAAGCAAAACCAGCCAAACGGAGGATGCCAAGCAGGAGCCGAAGGCGCCCAAAGATTGCCGCAGTTTGCCTCACCTCAGAGAGATTGAGACAGAGTGCCTCAGGACTGAAACCCATTCTCCAACTAGGGGCAACACATCCTAGCAGCTGTCATTCTATTTCAGAGGCTGCACCACTGTTCCCCCTCCCCCCAAACAATCACCATCACGCCACTCCGTACTGGGTGTTTGTCAGTTCTTGGCCTGAGGAAGGAGTTGTGGGGGGGGGCTCAGTTAGCACACCCTGAGGGTTGGATGACCAGCTTTTCCCTTATAGTGAAGGGTCTAATCCTTTCCCTTCCATCCCACCAGGAAATTCCAGACTCCTCTGGGGCTCGAGCTCCGAAGCTCAGTCATGGCATGAGCACTGTGGCTCATCCTGAATGGGAGCCCAGGCCAGGGCAGCTCCCAAAGCCAGGTACATGAAACGCTGATCGCTTTCTTGAGAGAAAAGATGCCTGCAGGTCCCCTAGTTCCCGAAGCCATGTCTTTTCTGGATCACTGAGGCACAGCACTGGGGAGAGCTGTGTCCATCAGTCGAGGCAGGAGGATGCCAAGGAGACAGTGTCCCACTTGGGGGCCTGAATCCCTGGGCCTGCTTCTAGCAAGGCTTTCTGCAGGGGGCGGGGCATTCAGCACCCCACACACCGGCTCCATCTTCCTTTCAGATGACACCATGGAAGGCCTCCAGGTGCTCCTGCAGGAGCTGCTGAGGGATGACTCATCTGCTGGGCATCTGGCGGGGCTCCTTGACGTAAGCATGTGGAAGAGAAGATGGTGGTGAACGTAGGTCTCTTTTGAGGCTGGGAAGCAAGGATGAGCCTGGTAGGGAGAAATGATCACATCAGCGTCAGCAGAACCAGACAAACCAACTTCTTTAGAGTTCAGGTGACAATTAATAATAAAAAATTATTCTCTGTAATTATTGGACACCTAGCAGATTTCATAAATTGGGCTTATTGGGTTGGATATGTGTTGGAACTGTCAGCAGTGAAGACCAGATCTGGCATATACCTTATGGGTATGTCCCATTTTCAGCTGGCCTTAGGGTAGTAGATGCCAGCCCTGGTCTTGGAAATCCTCTGGAGATTTGGAAGTGGAGCCTGGGGAGAGCAGAGTTTGGGGAAGGATAGGAACCTTATCAGAGCGTAATATTGTACAGTCCACCTTCCAATGAAGCCATCTTCTCCAGGGGGACTGAGCTGTGTAGGGTTCCCAGGCAATACCTGACAAGTTGGTGGAGGCAGCATTACGGTAGAATTAAAAAACAAACAAACCACAGCCTCGTGTACTCACTGGATGTTCTTATTGGAAGTGACAAAGGGTATCTCTAGGAATCACTGGCCCATAGAGTTTCCAGCAATTGCCAGAACTACCTTACCCTTTGTCACTTCCGGTAAGAACTTCCGGTAAAAACTCCAGTAAGTACATGAGGCGGCATTTAAAATAAAAATCCCAAGAGGCAGTGGAGAACAGGACCCTGGGGGAGGGGGATTCCCCACCCCGCTGAGGGCTGGGCAGCCCTAGACCTGTGTCATCTGGACAGCAGCTGTTAATTCCTGAAGATCTCCAGGCCCCATGTGGAAAACTGGATGAGAGAAGATTAAACTGAGTGTGAACATTATACAGAGAGACAGCATGCAGAGATGAATGCTGAGTAGGAAAGGGTTCACTGGGTCTATACATATTCTGCTCTGAAGAAGCCTTATGAAACAGGTATTGGAGCAAGCCTGTCTGCAGATTCGTGACCTTTATGCTGTTTGTTTACAATCCAATAATAGCACAAAAAAGACACAAAGAAAATTTGCGGTTTGTAAGAACTTTAGATTATTGGACTATGCTCATCAACATTGTGGAATCATTTTTCACATTTATTCTTATATGAGTGTACAGAAATGTGTTAGTATTAGTATTAGTATTAGCATTGTGATCTATTTTAAAAAAAATGTATAAAAGAGTGATATGCCATTCATAAATATATCATGGTTGCCCCTGACTATTTTCTACTTACTTATCCCGTGGTCTCTCTTTGGTTATCCTATCCCCTGTGGAGGTTGGGGAGCTTACCTGAGGGCTTCATAGAGTTGCCCAAGAGTCTCATGTGGGGACCATCTTTCCTCCCCGCTAAGAGGAACATCACGGATGTTGGGGGAGCAGGACGGGCCAGGTCCTCAAAGGGACAGGCGTCCTGTGGAACTTGCTTTCAGGAGATATTCTGTCCTTTTCATGCTCATCTGGGGCAGCTTTAGTGAGAAAACCTCAACAGGCACTGAAGATGCTCTCTGCCTCTGCTTCCGCCTCTCCTTTCTTGACCTGCTGCCTCTTTCCGACTGAAGGCTGAGGGGCCTGACTCTTGGAGCTTCTCCTCGTGTTCCCCACAAGAAGCTCTGTTGGTCCAACAAACTCAAGGTCATTTTCTCTGAGTAGCAGCAGCAGCTCTCCAGAGTGTGGAGTAGACACCTGCCCTGAGTGAGAATTTTGAATCCAGGCTGATTGAATCCCAGAGGAGACCTGCCGGGATACTTTTAACTGGAACGTGATCCTGGAAAACTAAAGAATCGACAGGAGGTGTGAGCCTTTCCTGGGCACCACACTCTACCAGCCAGCTTCCTCTGAAGACAGAGACCCAGAGGCCAGCCCTGACTCCTGCAGCCAAGGAAATCCCACAACCTGCCTCCCTGGCAGTCCAGCCAGGTCTGAAGGAAAATGGCAGTTTAACTGTCTTTTGGGCTCTAACTCCCACCTCCCATTTGCTCTCCCAATATTCTGAAGGCCATGATTGGCTGCTACCTGCCCATGAATATTTCAACCAGGTTTAAAGGTGATTGGTCGCTTTCAGGAAATGGGCAGGACTTTGACTTGTCCATCACACAGGTCTCAATTAGCCCCACCTCTGTGGAACTTTTTCCACAGAGACAAAACTTCCTACTAACCACCATGTTTGGGTTTCAGCACTTGGGAGAAGGGAACGGGAAAGGGAAGGCAAGGCACATACTTTGAAAGAGGTCTTAGAAACAAAAGGATGAGGCTCCGAGGGAGACTGGATGGAGACTGGTGGGTTAGAGCAGAGTAATCCAAAAAAGCGGATGTGGCTGGAACTGAGAGACATCATTTAGGCTGCACTCACACACACTAAATAATCCACTTTCAGTGCACTTTCCAACTGGATTTTACTGTGTAAACCAGCAAAATCCAGTTGGAAAGTGCACTGAAAGTGGATTATTTAGTGTATGTGATCGCAGCCATATTCTAGTATAAGCTTTCATGAGCCAGATCTCACTCAATCAAATAACAGTAATCAAAAGTTCTAACAGTGGTGCTTATGTGAAGCAGCAATAGCATGGAGACAATGAAGACTGGGGAAAGGACATAG
>JAPDNY010000981.1:0-20996 GCA_029375565.1 Gekko gecko
GGTGGGGCTAATTCTGTGTGTGATCGCGCCCTTTGATTAGTTACATAGGACTTTGTGACATCATCATGTTCGCAACAGGACCCCTGATTGGCTGGGATTACCATTCCCAGAAAGAACAAAAATAGAAGAAGAAGAGAAGAGATTGGATTTATACCTCGCCCTTCACTGCCCAAAGGTGTCTCAGAGCGGCTTACAAACTCCTTTCCCTTCCCCTCCCCACAACAGACACCCTGTGAGGCAGGTGGGGCTGAGAGAACTCTTAACACAAACTGCTCTTTTTCAAGAACAGCTGTGTCAGAGCTTGTGACTGACCCAAGGTCACATCAGCAGATGCAAGTGGAGGAGTGGGGAATCAAACCCGGTTCTCCAAGATAAGAGTCCGCTCACTTAACCACTACAACAAACTGGCTCTCACTGATACCAACAAATACCAACAAACCAGCAGCCAGTAGGGTTGCTGGGTCCTGCCTGGCTATCGGTGGGGAATGGAGGGTGCCAGCTACAGATCTGGAAACTCCTGGAGATTTGGGGGTGGAGCCTGGAGCAGACAGAGACCTCAGTGGGGCACAATGCTATAGAGTCTACCCTCCAAAGCATCCATTTTCTTCAGGGGAACTGATCTCTGTATTCTGGAGATGACCTAGGTTCCAATTCCTACTCGTGCCATGGAAACTCACCGGGTGACCTTGGGCCAGTCACACACTCTCTCAGCCTAGCCAGTTTGGTGTAGTGGTTAAGTGCCTGGACTCTAATCTGGGAGAACTGATTCCCCACTCCTCCACTCGCAGCTGCTGGATGACCTTGGCCAAGCCATGGTTCTGTCAGAGGTGTTCTTGAAAGAGAAGTTCTCGAAAAGAGCTCTCTCAGCCCCACCTACCTCACATGATGTCTGTTGTGGGGAGGGGAAGGGAAAGGAGTTTGTAAACCATTCTGAGACTCCTTCAGGTAGTCAAGGGCAGGGTATAAATCCAACCTCTTCTTCTTCCTCTTCTTTTTCTACCTCACAGAGTTGTGAGGATAAAATGGAGGAGGGAAAATGATAGACGCTACCCAGCGTTCCCTCTAGATAGAATGGTGGGGTATAAGTGATTTTTTAAAAAAGTAATAATAATACTAATGTAATGTCACATAAACATTCTCTGCAAACTTTAAGGACATATTTCTTTATATGGTGAGTGATTATAGTCTGGAATTCGCTGCCAGAAGATGTAGCGACGGCCACAGGCATAGACAGCTTCAAAAGGGGGTAAGACAGATTCATGTAGAATAAGTCTGTCAGTGACTACAAACCATGGTGATTAAATAGAACCTCCACATTCAGAGGCAGTAAACCTCTGAATACCGGAGCACATCAGGGGAAAGTCTCAGCCTGTATACACTGTTGTTAGCCCTCTATAGTAATTGGTTGGCTGATGTGTGAAACAAGGTGCTGGACAACATGGGCCATGGGAGTGTTGGACTGGATGGGCCATTGGCCTGATCTCCAGGGCTCTTCTTATGTTCTTATAATTTTTTGAAAAGGCCAGATTCTACAATTCTGTGTACAGTTCTGGTCATCACACCTCAAAAAGGAATTATTGCATTTGAAAAGGTGCAGAAAAGGGCAACAGAAACTATTAAGGAGATGGAACACCTTCCCTATGAAGAAAGGTGAAAGAGGTTAGGGCTCTTCAGTTCGGAGAAATGATGATTGAGGGAGGTTTACAAAATTGAGAGAGGTTTACAAAATTATGCATGGGGTAAGAACATAAGAGAAGCCAATGTTGGATCAGGCCAATGGCCCATCCAGTCCAACACTCTATCAGACAGTGGCCAAAAATACCAGGTGCCATCAGGAGGTCCAGCAGTGGGGAAGAAGGCAGAGAAAGAAGTACTTTTCTCTCTTTCTCCCAATATAAGAACTTATGGGCACTCAATGAAATGAAGACGAGGAAGAGGAGGAGGAGGAGGAGATTGGATTTATATCCCACCCTTCACTCAGAGTCTCAGAGTGGCTTACAGATTCCTTTTCCTTCCCCTCCCCACAACAGACACCCTGTAAGGTAGGTGGGGCTGAGAGAGCTCTTTCAAGAACTGCCCTTTCAAAGACAGCTCTTATCAGAACTATGGCTTGCCCAAGGTCATCCAGCAGCTGCAAGTGGAGGAGTGGGGAATCAAACCCGGTTCTCCCAGATTAGAGTCCGCGCACTTAACCATTACACCAAACTGGCTCTCCTACACCAAACTGGCTCAACATAATAGTCTGTTTCTCCTGAATGAGCAGTATGGTTAGAGCAGATCAAAGGAAGTCCTTCTTCACCCAAAGAGTGATTAACACGTGGAATTCACGGCCACAGGAAGTGATGGCAGCTACAAGCACAGATAGCTTCAAGGGGGACTGGATAGATAGATGGAGCAGGGGTCCATCAGTGCCTATTAGCCACGAGGTATAAATGGAACTTTGGCCACCAAATGAGAAGGGAGCACTCCCTGGAGAAGACCCTGATGCTGGGAAAGATTGAAGGTCAAAGAAGAAGGGGACGGCAAAGGATGAGATGGTTAGACAGTGTCATCGATGCAACGAACATGAAATTGAGCAAACTTCAGCGGACAGCGGAAGACAGGAGGGCCTGGTGTAATCTGGTCCATGGGGTCGCGAAGAGTCGGACTCGAACTGTGCGACTGAACAACAACAACATAAATGGAACACTCTGTCTGGGGCTATGATGCTCTGTATTCTTGGTGCTTGGGGGCAACAGTGGGAGAGCTTCTGGAATTCTTGCCCTGCTGGTGGACCTCCTGATGGCACTGAAGGAAATACTTCTTCACCCAAAGAGTGATGAACATATGGAATTCACTGCCACAGGAGGTCGTGGCAGCTGCAAGCATGGACAGTTTCAAGAGGAAATTAGATAAACATATGGAGCAGAAGTCCACCAGTGGCTATTAGCCACAGGGTATAGATGGGAACTCTCAGTCTGGGGCAGGTGATGCACTCTATTCTTGGTGCTGGAGGGGGCAGCAGTGGGAGGGCTTCTGGTGCCCTGGCCCCACTGCTGGACCTCCTGATGGCACCTGGTATATTTTGGCCGCTGTGTGACAGAGTGTTGGACTAGATGGGCCATTGGCCTGATTCAGCATTGGCTCCTCTTATGTTCTTATGTTCACCTGGGTTTTGGCCACTGTGTGACAAAGAGTTCGGCTGGATGGGCCATTGGCCTGATCCAACATGGTTTCCCTTATGTCCTTATGCTCTTAGCAACTTCGCTTAAACTGGTGAGAAATCCAACTAGGAAGGAGGTTTGGATGAGAACTGCGATTGACAGCTGTACCTTTAAAAGCCACTAGCAGACACAATGTTCTATTGCCCAGTTTCTATAATGAATGGCCCTCGGCCTGAAGCATCTCATTTAAGGAAAACCTTTTTTGGGAGCAGGTGTCTTAAAACTGCTTGGCTGACATCAGGGCGATTCTAGCTGTTGGCACCACTGCCTCTTTACTCCTGCCAATTTTTTTAAAATAGAGAGAAATAGATAAGTATTCTTTAGATTAGAAATTGTCTGTCAGCAGCATCCCGAGGAGAATTTGTATAGCTGACTGAAAGCCAGGGAAGAGGGGGACGGTGGCGGAAATGGGGACTTGGGTTAAATGGATAATAATGAAATACTGACACAGCAGTAAGGCTCGCCTTGGGGCGGGGGGGGGATCCAGGGCACGTTTGCACTGCGAGGGACCTCACCCAGGCTTATTTGCCCCGTTAGGAGAGAATTTCTTAAGAACATAAGAGAAGCCAGTGTTGGATCAGGCCAGTGGCCCATCCAGTCCAACACTCTGTCACACGGTGGCCAAAAATACCAGGTGCCATCAGGAGGTCCAGCAGTGGGGCCAGGACACTAGAAGCCCTCCCATTGTTGACCCCCACCCCCAAGCACCAAGAATACAGAGCATCCCTTGCCCCAGTCTGAGAGTTCCTATCTATACCTTGTGGCCAGTAGCCACTGATGGACCTCTGCTCCAGATGTTTATCCAGTTCCCTCTTGAAGCCATCCATGCTTGTAGCTGCCGCCACCTCCTGTGGCAGTGAATTCCACATGTCAATCACTCTTTGGGTGAAGAAGGACTTCCTTTTATCCCTTCTAACCCGACTGCTCAGCAATTTCATGGAGTGCCCACGAGTTCTTATATTGCGAGAAAGGAGAAAAGTACCTCTTTCTCTACCTGCTCTATCCCATGCATAATCTTATAAACCTCAATCATGTCACCCCTCAGCCGTCTTTTCTCCAAGCTAAAGAGCCCCAAGTGCTTTAACCTTTCTTCATAGGGAAAGTGTTCCAACTCTTTCTAGTTGCCCTCTTCTGCACTTTTTCCAAAGCTATGATATCCTTTTTAATATCCTTTTTTAAAACGATTCTATAAAGCAGACAAAAATTAAACAACAGCCCCCCCCCCAAAAAAAAAAAAAACCCACCAAAGAAAATTCCCTGCCAACTGGAAATTGTCTAAATAAAAATCTTAACTGACCCCAAAGCCATCAGCTACTCCCACATTTGCTGCGTCAGAGTGAGGGCAAGCAACAAGCATTAGCACTGCGAGCGTCTAGACCGGCGAGGCAGAGCCCTATGGCCTCTCCTTATTGGCAAGAACATGCAGGGCTCCATTCTGTGTCCCTGCTCCTAATGCCGGCATCCTCCTTTCCCGGAACAAGAGAAAGTATCTGGCTACTTACTTATTCTGGCCTTACTATGTAGCTGTTGGGTTACGAATTTTTCAGTTGGAGGATTCAGACTTAGAAACGGGATTAAAAAAAAAAAAAAGATGAGACATTCAAAGAGCGATGGGAGTGATTGGGCAGTGCCCGTGACGCCAACAATGAGATCTGTATAAGGCAGGTAGGAGGAAGTGCCATACCTCACTCACTGAGTGTCAAATCCTAGATTCGTTTTACTCTGAACAACCTGTATTTCTGGTCAGTTCACTGATGATATACGCACTGACCTTCTGATGATTGTCAGAAATAGGGCTGCATTGAAACGTCTGAGCTGCTTGGGGGGGGATCAGGGAAACATTCACAAGTATAGTTCCCCTATCGGCTACCCCAAGTGGAGGACGATCGGTTCTATCAATTTAAGACTTTTTCACCTCATTCTATTGAAGGTGGAAATCTGAACTGCAGCCTAAATTGGAAATCGAGCGCATCTGTCTTCCCTGATTAATCTGGACTTTCAGTAAGAGAGCTTCAAGAATTGGAGGTTTCACCCCTGGGCAGGGAATTTGCTGTACCAGATCTCTTATTCGGATTTGAAAGACTTGCCAAATTTGGTTTTCACTGGGTGAATTAACCCTCTTAATTAAGCTTGATTGAACCCTCCTCACGCCAAGGTCTAGTTATCAATGTCTTGTAGGGTGGAAGGTCACATCAATAAATGTCCTCTTACATATAAGAAGTCCTCAGCATATTTAAATAAATGTCAAGATAAAGGGTTCTAGCCTAGCCTTCTCCCTAATGTGCTGGAGGGGAGGGGCTTTGGCTTGGCGGTAGAGCATCTACTTGGCCTGCAGAAGGTCCCAAATTCAATCCCTGAAGTCTCCAGTTTAGGTAGGAGGTGATGGGAGAGACCCCTATCTGAGACCCACTACCAATTTAATTAGTCAGTACTGATCCTGATGGACTAATCAACTGATCTGGCAGAAAGCATCTTCAATTCCGCACTAGACCTTAAATCCTGGTTCAACTCTGTCTCCGAACTTACATTCTACACTACACTTGAGTTCACCCCGGTAATTATCTCAGGGTATTTTTACATTCTACACTGCACTTGAGTTCACCCCTGTAATTAACTTGGGGTATTTTTGTTTCCAGATTACACTGAGGTCACTCTGGTTCCGAAACACACCTGTCCCAGGATAAATGGACGCTGTTACAACCAGGGATAAAACCAGGGATGAGATCCAAGTGCAGAAAGGACCATTATGTGTTCGTGTGCTGAGATTCCCTGGATTATTATCTGACAGTCTGAAAGGGACTGAGAATAAAATGGCCAATATTGTAATGCCCCCGTATAGCTATATGGTGTGGCCTCATTTGGAATACTGTGCACAGTTCTGGTCATAGGGTTGCCAGGTCCCCTGGTGGGGGTTTTGCCCACTCTTTTTTTTTTTTTTTTTGAAACAAAATTTTTATTGGGATACATTCAACATTTCCAATCACGTTACCAATACAATTTCAGAAAAGAAGATCCCTGTCCCAATCCCCCCACCCCCTAATAGGCTTCCAACACTGCTAATAACAAACAGAAAAATTATAAGGCAATCAAGCTTAGACTTAAGTACATCGACAAACCAGGTAACACATTTGAATTATATATAACCTCTACAATTTGAGCATATTGTATATAACAGTACATACAGTTCAGAATTCATTTCACTTCTCGTTCAATATCCATACGTATCCAAGTTATATATTTTCCCCTTCATTCTATATTCAGTTTCTAGATACAATTTCAATCCTTCCCAGTCTTTTAGGTATTGTTCTGCCATTTGTCCATTTAATTTCTTTGTCATTTTGTCCATTTCCGCTAAAAATAACAGTTTTCTCAACCAGTCATGTACATCTGGCACCTTCTCCATTTTCCAATGCTGAGCAAAGGCCATTCTCGCCGACGTAATCATGTACCATAACAGTGTCCTTTTTTCTTGTGGAATTTTTTCCATTGTCAAACCGAGGAGAAGAAGTTCTGGCTTTCTCTCAATTGGGATTGTTAATATTTTCTGCATCACACAATGTATATTAGACCAATATGTTTTCGCTTTAGCACATGACCACCACATATGGTAAAAAGAACCCTCTACTTTTTTACATTTCCAGCATTTGTTACTCAAGTTCTTATCCATACTAATATTGGCAATCTTTTTTGGTGTCATGTACCATCTATACATCATCTTATAACAATTTTCTTTTACATTGATACAGGTAGACATTTTAAAAGATCTTTTCCACAAAAATTCCCATGATTCCATAGAAATTTCTTTGTTCATATTTATGGCCCACTTTATCATTTGTTCTTTAACAGTTTCATCCAAAGTATATACAGTCAACAAAGTTTTATACATTTTTGATATCATTTTCCGTTCTTTTTTCAACCATATATTTTCAATATCATCATTCATAGCTCTAAAACCAAACTCTTTACAGTCTTTTTTATAGATGTCCCTTATTTGACAATATTGTAGCCAACCATACTCAAATTCTAATTCGTTATTTGGTTTTAAAACATATTTTTTCCCTTCTTTTTGCAACAATTCCTGATACTTCAACCAGTCATTACCTTTATATTCTGAAAACAAATGTATAACTGCAGCTGGAACAATCCACAGAGGCCTTTCATCCGAAATTGTATCCTTATACCTGATCCATGCATCAAACAGTGTCTTCCTTACATAATGATGCTTAAACATAGAGTCAGCTTTGTTTTTCCCATACCAAAGATAGGCATGCCAGCCAAATCTGCAATCGTGCCCCTCAAGAGCTAAAAGTTTTCTATTTTCCAAATTTACCCATTCAGATAACCAAGACATACATACTGCTTCATGATACAAACGCAAATTCGGGACTTGGAAGCCACCTCTGTCTTTAATATCATACATTATCTTCATTTTAATTCTTGGCTTCTTCCCTGCCCAGATAAACTTAAAGATTTCTCTTTGCCATTTTACCAACACTTTTCCATCTTTCACAATTGGTATTGTCTGAAACAGAAACATTAACCTGGGCAGTACATTCATTTTAATAACGGCAATTTTTCCAAGAAGAGATAACCTTAGTTTTTCCCATTTTTCTAAATCACTCTTTATCGAACCCCACAGTTTTTCATAATTATTCTTAAACAAATCTATATTTTTCATTGTAATTTCAACTCCCAAATATTTAACCCTTTTAACCACTTCACATTCTGTCACATTTTGTAACATTTGTTGCTTTGTACCAATCATATTTTTACACAGTATCTTAGATTTATTTTTGTTGACATAAAACCCTGCAAGATCACCAAACTCTCTTACTTTTTCAAATACCTTAGGCATATTATTAACAGGATCTTCAACAATAAACATAATATCATCCGCAAATGCTCTTAATTTAAATGAAAAACCTCCAATATTCAAACCTTTTATATTATCATCATCTCTGACCGCTTGTAGCAAAATCTCCAAAATCCAGATAAATAACAATGGTGACAGGGGACAACCTTGTCTAGTACCTTTTCTTACCCGGAACATATCTGTTGATTCTGCATTGACAATCACCGAAGCTTTTTGTTCTTTATATATCGATTGAATCATTCTTGTAAATTCTACGCCCATCAAAGATTTCTCAAGCACTTTAAACATAAATTCCCAGTTCAAATTATCAAAGGCCTTCTCTGCATCCAAAAATAAAAAAGCAACTTCTTTTTCAGGGTGTTTATCATAATACTCAATTGCGTCCAAAACAACCCTCATATTATCTTTAATTTGTCTATTTGGTAAAAAACCAGCTTGATCTTCAACAATAGTATCTTTCAAAAACTTTTTAAGGCGCTCTGCCAATATTTTTGCAAATATTTTATAATCGTTGTTCAATAATGAAATGGGCCGGTAGTTTTTAACATTTGTTAAATCCTGCATTTCTTTAGGGATTAAGGTGATTGCAGCTTCATTCCAGGAGTCTGGGATCTTTCCTGTCTTTCTAATTTCATTTAGAAGAATCTCCAACACCGGGACCAAATCTTCATGAAATTTTTTATAAAATTTAGCTGAAAAGCCATCCGGGCCTGGGACTTTAGAGATTTTTGCCTCAGCTATTGCTTTACTGATTTCGTCTTTAGTTATTGCAGCATTTAAAAATGTTTTCATTTCGGGGTTTGGTTGTATCAAGTTAGCTTTGGATAAGTAATCCAACATTTTTTGAGGATCCGCTTGCTTCGACTGAAAGAGAGTCGCGTAATATTTAAAAAATTCCCTTTTAATTCCTCCTGGGTCTAAAATCTCTTTATTTCCATCTTTCAAACAGGTGATTGTTTTATTCTCTCTTCTTTTCTTTAATTGCCATGCTAAATATTTGCCAGGTTTATTTGCACCTTCAAAGGATTTCTGTTGCAATTTTTTCAAGTTCCAAAATACTTCTTTGTTCAACCTTGCCTCATATTGCTCCCTTAGAATCCTCAATTCTCTCAAAATCTTCTTTTTACCAGGCCTTTTCTTAAGTTCTGTTTCTTTTTTCCGAATATTTTCCATAATTTCTTTGTCTATCTTCATTTGTTGTTTCTTTTCATTATTATTAATTGCAATCAGATGTCCTCTCATCACAGCCTTGTAGGCTTCCCATACCGTTTGCGTCTGTACACTTTTATTTAAGTTCAATTGAAAGTATGTTTGGGTTTCTGACCTTATTTTATCCACGATATTTTGCTTGTCCAGCAAATCTTCGTTAAGTCGCCATCGAAATTTTTTCCTCTTAACATACGTTGACCATTTTATCGGACTGTGGTCAGAAAGAATCCTAGGCAATATCTCAATTTTGCGTGTTTGCAAGATTAAATTCTCTGTCATCCACATCATATCTATCCTGGAAAAAGATTCGTGTCTTGATGAATAAAAAGAGTACTCTCTATCTCTGGGATGTTTGATTCTCCAAACGTCTGCCAAGTGTTCATGTTTAGTCAATTGGAAAAAGACTTTAGGAAGTTTGCCCATGGCCTCAATTCCTTTTTTTGATTTTCTATCAACAACATTGTCAACAGTACCATTAAAATCGCCCATTAAAATCGTTTGCTCATAGGTCAACTGTCGTAGTTGTTCCCACAGATCCTGAAAAAGTTTTCTTTTGCCCCATTGGGAGCATAGAGATTAACAATTAATGTCTTTTTGTTCTGCAGCACAACTTCTACCGCCAAAAATTTCCCTTCATCGTCTTTAAAAATTTCTTTTGGTTCCAGCTCTTTTTTAATATATATAACAACTCCTTTTTTCTTTTGAGAGGAAAGTGAATAAAATTCCTCTCCTAATCTTTTTTGAATCAAAAATTTGGCATCTGATTTTTTAATATGTGTTTCTTGCAAACAAACAATATCACATTTCTGTTTTTCCAACCAGAGTCTGATATTTTTTCCTTTTTTGGGGTGAATTCAGTCCATTAACATTCCATGAAATTATTTGACTCTCCATGTTGATTCTGTAATTATTTATCAGAGTCTTTAAAATTATCATTGATGAATCTGGTCATTTGGTCAACTGACTTGATGGTGACTCTCTTCTGCTTGAACGAAAAACTGACACCTTTAGGAATTTCCCATCTATATCTTATGCCCTCTGTTTTCAGCTTGTCAATCAGGTCTTTAAAAAGTCGTCTGTCCTGAAGCATCGCTCTGGGTAGTTCCTTTAGGACCATGATTTTCTTGTTGTCAATTATGAAGTCATCCTGAAATTGTTGCTTGAACAAATCCTCCTTCAGCTTCTTAGATATAAACTGGACAATTACATCTCTAGGTAATTTTTTCCTTTGCGCAATCGCAGAATTGACTCTGTATACCACATCAATCTGTGCCGCCACTCTCTCCTCTTCCATTTTCAAAAAGTCTGCAACAGCATCTACCATGACTGAATGGATGTCCTCATTCTTGTCTTCAGGGATCCCCCTGAATCTCATGTGGTTAATCATTGCATTATATTGGACCATCACATTCACTTTATCTGTTTCTAAAGTGACCTCAGCTATATTAGATGCTACTCCCTTCACCCTTACATCCATCTCATCTGCTCTTTTGGTCAGCGTCTGTATCTCTTTTGTAATTCCAGACATTTCTTTTTTCAACTCTGTTACTTCTGTTATTACAGTCTTTTCCAGCTTCAGAATCGCGTCCATCACTCGTTTCTCCATAGCTTCCATCATGCCCTGTAGCTTTTTTTCCTCTTTCCCAGCCATTTTCGGGGAGGACCAGGTATTTGCCCTCTGTCGCTGCCGCAGGTCGTAAGCCGTTGTTCAGAATTTTCCCTCCAACTCACTCTAAATCAAAGTCCTTCTTGTGCCCACCTAAATCGCACTAATTTCACTTTTTTATATTAAGTCTTTCGTTTAAAATCAAAGAAAATTTTTCTGACCTTCCCAAAATGGCGGGCGCAATTTCTCTATGGTAAATGGTTCTTCCGGGTACTCACTTCCTGTCCGGCAATCTTAATGGTCCCCCTTGTTCCTGATTTCTTCCCTTTTTCCGGCCTCCTTGGTCTTCTCTAGGATGATTACTTGTCTGTTCTGAAGTCACTTCCTGTTTTGCCGATTTCTGCTGCAGCAGCTACAGTACTTTTCCACTGCAGTTCTCGCGGAGTTACTGTTAGTTTCTATTTTAAAGTCAATAATCTAACCGCAGGAATGATCAACAATTCGGCTTTTTGGCCTTTTTTAGCTGTTTAACTGCACTTTTTCCGCTCCAATGTTAGTACAACAGATACAGCACGATCATGCGCTTCATCGGATGTTGTTTATTTTCAGCCGAGACGCGTCTCCGGTGAGCAATTTTAAAAAGTTACCTTCAAAGTCCGTGTCTTGTTATAGCAGTGTTTCCTTGATATCAGTTTCCGTAGAATGTCTTGGAGGTCTGGGTCATGCGTTCTTATGTTGAGAATCCAACTCGGTGGGGTCTTGTAGAGATTTTACGAAGTGCCTTCTCTGGGGGAGGGGATCAAGGCTGGTCGCGGCGCTCTTTAAAGCCCCGCTATCAGCCGATCTCAACTCCTCTCTCGGGCCAGGCTCTCTGCCAGTCACCCCCCTGCCTGGGGGATCTGCGGTGGGCTATTTGAAGCCCACCCTGTCGTCAAGACCCTCCGTTTGCTCTGGGAGCTCTAACGAGCAAGCCAGAACACCTTAGGACGCCATGAATCCCAGACCGGAAGCCGGGGTTTTGCCCACTCAACAGGTACCTTACCCACTGGCCCAGATCTGGCTGTCGGGAGGAACCCCACCCCCAAAGTGCTGGGATTGTGGTACTGGCACAATGATGTCACCCAGAGGTGACGTCATCGCACCGGGCACATTGTGGGGGAGACGCTCTATCATTCAAGGGGAAACTCCATGTTTCCCCGATGAATTATAGTGGACCGCCACTTACATGCCCGACATGATGACGTCACTTCCGGGTGACATCATTGTGGCGTGTGCACTTTGTGTGCACACCGAGGATGTCCCGGGACAGGGGCCAGGACTCCCTTGCTGGAGCGAAGGTAAGACCTGGCAACCCTATCTGGTCACTGTATCTCCAAAAGGACATTGCAGACTTGGAAAAAGGGCAGAGGAGGGCAAACAAGATGATCAGAGTGTTGGAACACCTCCCCTAGGAAGAAAGGCTTGTTGGCAGAGTTCAGGAAGTAATCCATGCTTTGGAGTCTGCTTTCAATGAATTTACTGCAAGAGGATTTTGCAAAAAGACACCCGGCTGCAGGCCATTAATGCAACAGGGGAGGCCTTCAGAGCACCAGCACGAACATAGACTAACACACAGCAGAGAAGCAAGAGGAACCACAAGAGAAAACATTCAATAGACCCCAAACACTAGAGAATGCACCACAGCTCCCCCTAGGGTACAAGTGGACTAAACTACCCCTTCACCAGTATTTACAGTAACTGGACTCATAGCATAGATTCAGGTAGGTCTGAAGCCACAGAACAAAATCCAAGTCCAGTGGTACCTTTAAGACCAACAAAGTTTTATTCCAGATATAACTTTCTGTGTGCATGCATTGAAATGGACATTACCACTTCACACATATAGGCAGAGAGCAATGCTGCCTCTAAGCTGTAGAGTCTTGTGAGCAAAAATTCTACTTTGTGAGCTACTGGCATTAATGTGAGACAGGAGGCTGGACTCGATAGACAATTGGTCTGATCCAGCAGGGCTCGTCTAATGTTCTTATGAAGGCCTCAGCCTCAATGCCCTGTTGTTAGCCCTCCAGAGGAACCGGTTGACCACTGTGTGAGACAGGATGTTGGCCTAGATGGACCCTCCCTGGTCTGATCCAGCAGGGCTCTTCTGATGTTCCTATGAAGGCCTTGGCCTCAATGCCCTGTTGTTAGCCCTCCAGAGGAACTGATTGGCCACTATGTGAGACAGGAGGCTGGACTCAATAGACAATTGGTCTGATGCAGCAGGGCTCGTCTAATGTTCTTATGAAGTCCTCGGCCTCAATGCCCTGTTGTTGACCATCTAGAGGAAAAGGTCAGCCACTGTGTGAGTCAGGATGTGGGACTAGATGGAACATCGGTCTGACCCAGCAGGGCTCTTCAGATGTTCTTATGTTAATTTTAAAGTGTCCAAAGCCGGATCCCTGAACTTCTGGTGTCTCTGGAAAACATCAGAATGAGTTCCAATAACCACAGGTGGAGCTGGAAATTAGGGTTGCCAGGTTCCCTCATCGTGCCGGTGGGGGGATTTGGGAGGGGCGTTCCAGAACATCCCGGACATGATGGTGCCAGTTACCTGTTTGCTCCATATCCATTTCACTCCCCCCCCTTTGAGGAACCCAACCAAAATGATTAGATAAACTGAACCGGATTTATGCTCAGTCTGGCGACACCAAGATTTAAGCTGCCTCTGGCAAGCCATCCTGAAATCCAATTAACTTGCGGGGCTGATTAGCATGACTAGTCTCTGATTCTGCAGATGGCAAAATCCCTTAACCATTGCAATCTCCTTAATTTCCACTGCTTTAATCCAAATCTTACCAAGAGAATTTATAAAGTACTTGAGCTGGATAAACAGGATAGATAGTGGGTGGTTGGGTGGGTGGGTGGGAGGGTTGGTGGATGAATAGACAGATAGGTACTATGTGGGTAGGTGGATAGATAGATACATATAGATACTGATAGATGATAGATAGACAGACAGAAAGATAGGCACTAGGTGGGTAGGTGCAGGGCTATTTTTGGGCAGGAACGCACAGGAACGGAGTTCTGGCTGGCTCCTGAGCTGGCCACGCCCAGCAGGAACTCATTAATATAATAGGCCACACCCAACAGCAGAAACTCATTAGGATTGGCTATATTAGGGGTGTGTGGCCTAACATGCAAAGAAGTTTCTGCTCCAAAAAAGCCCTGGGTTTTGACAACAAACAAGGTAAACGGAATAAGAAGCAAAAGGTGGGTGTGGCTGGATGACCACACTTCGGTAACATGGGGGTGTGGCCTAATATGCTAATATACTGGGCTGTCAGGGATGTGGCCTATTATGCTAATGAGTTTCTGCTGGGCTTTTTCTACAAAAAAAGCCTTGGGTAGGTGGATAGATAGATATAGATATTGATAGATGATGGATAGATAGATAGATAGATGATGGATAGATGGATGGATAGATAGATGGATGGATAGATGATAGATAGATAGATGGATGATATAGACAGAATATCTTACAAGTGGACAAGAAGGACTGGGGATAAGATGCTAAAGCTGCCATACACGGCCCAGAATTGCAGGGGTTTTGTGCAGGGAAATGCTTCCATCTGCTAGGTGTCCCCCCTACCTTGACATCTGCTTTCCCCATCTGGAACTGAACGAGAAGTTTCTCTGACCTTGCCAGTAGCGTTGGAGCGTGGCCTGTATCCATCGGCGCACTCTGGGTTCTTTTCACCGGTTGAACAACTGAACGGAGAGAGAAACCACTTTTCATTTCAACAGCGGCACTGTGGGAGCAGGCGCTGAGTGGTTGCGATTGTGTGCCGCAGTCTGCACGTGGCTGCCGTTAAGAACCTGGCCCAGAAAGTAGGATGAATACTGTTTCCCCAAAGACAACCTGCTTTCTGTATGGTACTGAAGCAGAGCTAGCAGCTGGAAAGGAAAGAAACCAGGCAGGTGCAGTGAACGGAGTGCAAGGGTGCTCCCGAGTTCTCCTTGTTCCAAATTTCCACTGGATTTTGGTGCTCCCAGTTACCTGCTTTTATTTTCAAAGAAGAATTGACACATCCGTTCCCATTGTTCTAATTTGCCTCCCAAACTTTGTTCAGAGCCAGTTTGGTGTAGTGGTTAAGTCTGCGGACTCTAATCTGGGAGAACCGGGTTTGATTCCCCACTCCTCCACTTGCAACTGTTGGATGACCTTGGGCAAGCCGTTCTGTCAGAGCTGTTCTCTCAAGGACAGTTCTGGAAAGAGTTCTCTCAGCCCTGCCTACCTCACAGGGTGTCTGATCCAGCAGGGCTCTTATGTTCTTATGTCTTGTTCGGTGTAGTGGTTAAGTGCACAGACTCTAATCTGGGAGAACTGGGTTTGATTCCCCACTCCTCCGCTTGCAGGTGCTGGATGACCTTGAGCAAGCCATAGTTCGGACAAGAGCTGTCCTTGAAAGGGCAGTTCTTGAAAGAGCTCTCTCAGCACCACCTACCTCACAGGGTGTCTGTTGTGGGGGTGGGAAGAGAGTTTGTAAGCCGCTCTGACTCTCCGAGTGAAGGATGGGGTATAAATCTAATCTCCTCCTCTGGTGTAGTGGTTTGGTGTAGTGGTTAAGTGCGCAGACTCTAATCTGGGAGAACCAGGTTTGATTCCCCAGTCCTCCACTTGCACCTGCTGCATCCATAGTTCTGGCACAGCTGTTCTTGAAAAAGAGCAGTTTCTGTCAGAGCTCTCTCAGCCCCACCTACCTCCCAGGGTATCTGTTGCAGGGAGGGGAAGGGAAAGGAGTTTGTAAGCTGCTCTGAGACTCTTTTGGGTGTGTGAAGGACAGGATGTAAATCCAATCTCCTCCTCCTCTTCCTCCTCCTCCTTCTCTGCAGTTTCTACCACCATAAGTTATTTTCACATGCTGTCTTCTAAAAATGCAAGGAGGTGCACAGCCAGCAACGTCAGCATCTCAGACCTCTGTCATATCAAGACCAGCAGGACAGGACCAAAATGCCATAGCCGCAGCAGTAATGCAAAACACAGAACGTTACCAGACAGGGGCAAAACCCTGCACGTGCACACAGAAAAAGAAACAGATCAATAGGTCATCCTGTCAATGGAAAGCAATGAACTCATAACTTGAGTCCCATTCATTTTGAGTCCAACGGACTGTACCTTAGCTCCAGGATTTAATAAACTCAGCAAGTTTTGGACATGTTTTCCTGGAGAAGCAGCCCCCATCCCCCACTCCTTTATCGTATACCACTACTGACTATCCCCTCTCTTTGTGCTGTAGAGCTTGGGAGTTACACTTGAGACATGCCCAAACACTTGAGTGCACTTAAGAATGCTGTCCGGTGATTACAGTACTTTAAAGACGAGGCGTTCCTCTCAGAATCCAAATGATGGAAATTTTCATCCGAGCAAACGGCACATGATCTGCTGTCGTGATGCAGTTCTTATTTGGGGAAGGGGTACGGCTCAGTGGAATAGACTCTGCTTTGCACGCAGAAGGTCCTCGTTTCAGTCCTTCAGCACCTCCAATTAAAAGGACCAGGCAGGAGGTGATGTGAAAGACCTCCACCCGAGACCCTGGAGAGCTGCCACCAGTCTGAGTCAACACTATTGACCTTGATCAACCAATGGGCCTCACTTTCCAGGGAGGCCCCTGTCACCACTGTTGCCAGGTCATCCTCTTATCATCTTCCACTGGTCAGGCAACTGGTTCCCTATCTCACCTCTCAGGACTTAGCTACTCTGATCCATGCAATGGTCACTTCCAGGCCAGATCACTGGCTTTACATGGGGCTGCCCTTGAATTTGACCTGGAAACTGCAGATCTATTACAGTTCCTCAGGGCTTGCAAAATGGAGCTGTTCCACCAGGCCTTCGGTGGAGGTGGTGGACATCTATTCCATTTCGCCCCCGCTCACAGTCTCTCTGCCATGGTGTCTCATCCAAACTGACCCTGCTAGAAGACTGCCGACTGCACGAGGCACCTGAATTCTTCATCCTGTTGCCATGGCTGCATTATTTGTTTATTTAAACTTGTTTTAGATTTTACGTTTAATGCTTTTATGTTTGTTAACCTCTATATGGTTACCTGCCCTGAGCCCGCCTGCAGGATAGGGCGGGATATAGATCAGATCAAATCAATCAATCAATCAATACATGGTCTGATTCAGTATAAGATAGTCACAGAGGTGCTTTCTGGACCAGAACTGGAAGATGTTCAAATTCAGCAGTTATGCATTTCACACCAGACACATGATTCTTATCTTTAGGAGGAGGAGGAGAAGAGGAGGAGGAGGAGGAGGAGATTGGATTTATACCCCACCCTTCACTTGGAGTCTCAGAGCGGCTTACAAACTCCTTTCTCTTCCCCTCCCCACAAAAGACACCCTGTGGGGCAGGTGGGGCTGAGAGAGCTCTTTCCAGAACTGTCCTAACAGAACTGTGGCTTGCCCAAGGTCATCCAGCAGCTGCAAGTGGAAGGTGTGGGGAATCAAATCCAGTTCTCCCAGATTAGAGTCCTCATAAACATCCTTGTCTTGTGTCTATTGATCTTGCTGCTTAACTTTCTTTTTTGGTCCAGTATTAACCTATTGGTTATCATTGTAATCTATCTATATAAAAGAAAGTCCCCTCACCGTAAAATCAATGCCCAGGCCAAACCGCTGGACCTAGAGACACCAAATTCGGAGAGAGTGCTCCTACCGTGGTGTAGGTGCTTGCTAAGAAGGGATTTTTAGAAATTCGACCCCTAAGGGGGTCAAAAGGGGTAAAATGTACTCCCCCCATTGATTCCCATGTGGCTGCCAGGCAGCTGCCTCCCTACACCCCCCACTCTGATTGGTCAGCTGCAGAACTCAGTGTTCAGAGGTAAAAAAAATCCAAAACAGTTACAGGGGACTTCAGAGAGCTAATGACAGTTGAGGAAATCAGGAGTGGCCAACAACCACCTGTGAGGTGAAGCAAAGCAGCTGGCCCAGCCTCTCTGATGGCTTCCAACACACTCCCCCACCTCATACACTTAACAGGAGCATGTCTGTCAGATGCAGCCCCACCTCCACAGTGGCTTCTAATACTCCTCCCCCTCCCCCTACTACACTGGACAGGCAGCTGCTTGTCAGGTGTAGGAGAGGAGGTGGGATCCTTACAGCCACCGGGGAGGTTTGCTCAGCGGGATTACCTTAGCACTGCTGCTGGCCCAGCCTCCCTGGTGACTTTAAATACAATCCCCTCCCAACACCAGACAGGCCGGTGTCTGTCAGGTGTAGGAGCAGGACCAGGGTACTTTAATCCAACAGGGATGCTGCCCCAGCAGGATCACCTTAGTGATGCTGCTGGCCCAGCCTCTCTGATGGCTTTCAACACACTCCCACACCTCCTACACCTAACAGGCAGTTGTTTGTCAGGTGCAGCAGTGGTTGCAGGTTGCTTAAAGCCACGAGGGAGCCTGCCCCAGCAGTAACGCCTTAGTGATCCTGCCAGCCCTGCCTCCACAGTGGCTTCTAATACTTCTCCCCTCCCCCACTGGACAGCCAGCTGCCTGTCAGGTGTAGGAGAGGAGGTGGGATGCTTACAGCCACCGGGGAGGTTTGCTCTGCAGGATTGCCTTAGCACTGCTGCTGGCCCAGCCTCCCCGATGCCTTTAAATACAATCCCCCTAACACCAGACAGGCCGGTGTCTGTCAGGTGTAGGAGCAGGGCCAGGGTATTAATGTTTATGGGGAGACAGTAAAGGACATTTCTAGGAGCCATTTCGATGGGTGCCTCCCTCATGAACCTGAAGAAACGTTCACCACATCACCACTCCCTCATACCAACTCCCCCTCACACCTCTCACCTCTTACTGCCCCCAAGAAAGCTCCTGGCAAATGTCAAGTCAGATACACCAATGCTACAAGGAGGAGGCAACTTAGGAATGCAGCAAAGACATTTGCACATAGTACTCCTGCAGTGCACTGAGCTGCGCAGGCCAAGTACCAGCAAGATCACCCTGAGGTGCTCAGAACAACACAGTCTCCGTGTGAGCAAAACAATCCAAGAACACAAGTAGAGAGGCCATCACTTTCGTGGAAGATAGCAGGAGTTGACTTAACAGATGACTGCTTCTTAACTGGACAGTTCTATGTGGCCTGCTCCAGAGTGAGCCCATTAAGCAGCCTGGTGATCCCAGAACCAGAGGGCAGAACCACCACTGTGGTCTACAGAGAGGTCCTTCAGCAGAGAGAGAAAAGTACGTATATCTCACTTCATTTCTTACACTACAGTCTTCTCCATTAGAACTCCTACAACAAATGTCATGTTTCCAATTTCACAGCATCAGTATTATAACTGGATTTATGAAACTTAAATACCGTAGCGAAGCATGGGTATCAGGCTAGTATGTAATATTGTAACATGTGTACCTCAAACTGTTAGGCCTCTGGAGAAAGCCTCCAATAGGATGGGAGCACGTCAGGTCACTTGTATCAGCCCTTCTGTTCAGGCCCCTTGAACTTTGGAACGAGGCTTCCGTGGGGCCCTTATTTATTTTTAACTGTCTTTCTAATAAATACATGTATTTTTGTACATTATAAGTTTACACTAGATTTTTAAAATCGGTCCTTTATCAGACTTCTTTCTTACCCTTGTGGTTCTTGGTTCCAGTTTTTGGGGGGTCAAGTTTGTTTTCCCCTCCCTGTGTCTTACTGTTAGTATAAGTGTCAAATCATGCTACGCTTTGCTTGCTTTGGTTGCCATTGTTGCTGGGGAGGGAATTCCTTAGGGAGAGCCGGGTGAAGTGAGTGTGAGATCGAGACCTTTTGCTTTTAGGAGACATAACTTCACATGGTGTGAATGTTGCGAGTGCTTGGGGGAAGGGGCTTTTCTTTGAATTACCTGTATTAAGCTTGTGCCTGCCGAAAGTCTTCAGTTCTGACACAGTGACTTTCTGGATCTTGCATTTAACTCAATAAACTTATCACTGCCAAGAGAGAGTTGTTGAGTGCAACGGGACCGGAGTCTGACAATAAGGCAGCTTCATGTGTGCCCTTTCCTGTTGTTTGGAACAAATTTATTTGTTAATTCACCCATCGGGATCTGTGTTCCCTCTAAGTTGCGTTAGTGTGAGCTAGCTCACAGTTTTTTAGCCTCCGGCTCACACCTTTTGTCTTCGCTCAGGAAAGATGGCTCCAGAGCAAACTAATTGATGCAGCAGCCAAATCGCTTGCTCACAGCTTTAATGCCAGTAGCTCACAAAGTAGAATTTTTGCTCACAAGACCCCACGGCTTAGGGGAGCTTTGATCGGGATATTTGGTTAATGTAGCAGAGTTTTGCCCTGTTACGGAAGCCTAATACTGAGTGCAGGAAATACCTCCCCCCAAAGTATATTGCAAAAAAGATGAACTTATTGAAGTAGATCCAGTTCACATTCAGGTGGCAGCAGAAGGTGCCCCTGTATAAATCATTGGTGCGACCTCATTTGGAATACTGTGTACAGTTCTGGTTGCCACATCTCAAAAAGGATATTATAGCATTAGAAAAAGTGCAGAGAAGGGCAACTAGAATGATAAAAGGGTTGGAACACCTTCCCTATGAAGAAAGGTTAAAATGCTTGGGGCTCTTTATCTTGGAGAAACGACGGCTGAGGGGTGACATGATTGAGGTTTATAAGATTATGAACCCAATGCATGGGATTGAGCAGGTTGAGAAAGAAGTACTTTTCTCCCTTTCTCACAATACAAGAACTTGTGGACACTCCATGAAATTGCTGAGCAGTCGGGTTAGAACAGATAAAAGGAAATACTTTCTTCACCCAAAGAGTGATTAACATATGGAATTCACTGCCACAGGAGGGGGTGGCAGCTACAAGCATGGACAGTTTCAAGAGGGAATTAGATAAACATATGGAGCAGAAGTCCATCAGTGGCTATTAGCCACAGGGTATAGATGGGAACTCTCAGTCTGGGGCAGGTGGTGCACTCTATTCTTGGTGCTGGAGGGGGCAGCAGTGGGAGGGCTTCTAGTGTCCTGGCCCCACTGCTGGACCTCCTGATGGCACCTGGTATATTTTGGCCGCTGTGTGACAGAGTGTTGGACTAGATGGGCCGTTGGCCTGATTCAACATTGGCTTCTCT
>JAPDNY010000982.1:0-20990 GCA_029375565.1 Gekko gecko
CCCACTGCAAACTGCCAGTCGGAACTCAGCCACCAAGACTATGTGGGATTTTATTTATTTATTTATTTTATTTCTACCCCGCCCTCCCCACCGAAGCAGACTTCCCCAAGGGAGCATACAGGGCAGGGAGTATGTGTAAAGGGGCTGCAGATCATGCCAGAAAAGAAAAATACCACCAGCTGGAAAATTCAACTCAAAATGGGTTGCAGAGTTCTGGTTGGAACATATATTGACAAATGGAAATTTTGATTTCTCCCTGGCACGGCCTTTCACCACCCAGCATTGTGCACTGGAGTGTCTGTGTTCCTGTGAGTATGACCAGGTGGGTTATTTTGACATGTGTGGACTGGGGTGTCCCCTGACTAGTATCAGAGACTGGATAAAGAGGTCTCACTGTCTGCAGACTCCTCCTCAGTGGACAGCTCACTTTTGAGAAATGGTTTTTCATCAGAGGCGGACAAATTGAGGAAAGAACAAAGTTTCCCAAATACAGCTATTGTGTTCTGGGAGGCAGATCCTGAAACGGTCTTGAGATCTGCTGCCTGCTGAGGAAGTATCTATTTACTTCCAACATCTTCTGTTTCTATATTGTTGCTATTCTTAGCAGGAAAGACATATTTTGAAGACACCAGATGTCTCCGGTGCTGTCTCATTCAAAGGAAGCCAAAGAACTGCAAAGGCCGATCTGCTCAGGACCATTCGTCAAGGTCATGGGTTTGTGTGTCCTTCAGTCAATCCGTGGAGCTGCCGGGAGAAGAGGGGACTTTCTTGCCTGGCTTCAGACTAATTTCCTCTCACTGTGCATCTCCTGCACAGTAATAGACAGCCGTGTCTTCAGGCTTCAGGCTGCCCATTTGCAGATACAGCACGTTGGAAGGGTTGTCCCTGGAGATGGTGAAGCGTCCTCGCACTGAGCTGGCATACGACTGGCTGCTTCCATCAGGGTTTATCCATGCCACCCATTCCAGACCCTTTCCAGGAGCCCGCCTCACCCAGTGCATGAAATAGCCTCCAAAGTTGGAGCCGGGGGCTCGACAGGAGAGGCGGAGGGACTCTCTGGGCCTTTTGACATCTCCTCCGGACTCCACCAGCTGGACCTCTGAGAGGACACCTAAAAAGAAAGATATTTTAAAGAGGCCTGCCTCACATATACATCTTGAGGTAATTGTTTGTGCGGTGTAAATGAAGGAAAAGTACCACTGAGGGCTGCTGAAAAGAAAACCATTTGAAGCCACAACATCATTTTCCTCAGCTTCATTTGACAGAAAATTGGACTAGGAGGTGCAGGAAACTGGATTTCTGGGTGTCTCTTGAACTGGCTGAGTGCTGATTTAAATAGGAAGGTGTCCCTTCATTTACATACAGATCAGCGTAAAACAGCAATAGCACGTTGGCATTGATATGTCTCCTTGTGCATGCACCATGCACATGATTTGGAAGAACCATTCCTTACTACTTTACCACTGAAATCAACAAGACAAGTATCACGGGTTCCAAGAATGTGCTGGGAAGGCAGAGGTCTAAATTGCAATGTTTGCATCAATAAAATATGGCAACCATGATGCAAGAAATCATTTTTGGTATCTCCTTTCAATCAGGTTTCCAACAACAACAAATTGATGGATACCCTCAAGGGAAAAGTGAAGTTGAAATATCCTTCCATGGTCCCCTGTGCTTGAATAGACCTAGATAACTTTATATCACCTATTTAATTCTGCCCTTCTCCATGTCGGGAGAAGCTTATCTTGTTTGTGTGTCTGTTTGTGTGCATGTACCAAGAAGTTGTTTATGTAAAAAAAAAAAAAAACCTAGAGCCCCACAGTTGTGGGGATTAAGTGATCCAAAAATGTAATCTAATAAAGAAATAAATAAATTGATTTGTTGTATGTTCTATCATGCTCTTAACAGCATCATTTTCATTTTTTGTAATGCCATTTTCTGCATTGCTCGGCATAGCATGTTTGAGACTTGTTTTTCTTTTTTTGGCATTTTTATAATTTCCATCAGCCTATTCCTATTGCATCTGTTATTAAGATCTCTCATGCTGTCTGATTCCAATGTTCTATACCATGTCATCCACCTTGAGTCTCAAGTGGAAAATTCCTCAGAGGGCTTCAACTTCTGGGAAATCGAGTCACACGAAGGAGACAAGTGGCGGATCGAGGAGCTGCCCGGAGCTCGGAGAAGGGACTTTCCCCACTACCCTGTTCTAAAATACTTTGTCACGTCTCAAGGGTGAGGCATGTTGGATATCTCTTGATCGGATATCGGTTTTGTTCGTGAGGGTTGCAAGACTAATATTAACCCTTCTGTGTAAGACCACACAGCTGTCTCCTGCAGGGTCTGTGGGACCGACTTGGCTCTCGACCTGAGCCAAGACTTTCTGTTCAAAGCTGCAGAAGTGCTTTCTGCAGTCTGGAAGGCAGAAAGGCAAGGCTGGGGTAAACAAAGAATCTCAAGAAGACTCTTGCTGGACTGGAACAACTGTCCATTTTAGGCCAGCATCTTGTTTCCAGCAGGGGAGCACAAGACGGACCCAGAAGGTCTGCAGGCAGGGGGACAGGAAGAGGTGTAATGGTTAGGAGTGTGGATTCTAATCTTGGAGTACCGGGTTTGATTCCCTCTCATTAACATTTTTATTGGTTTTTAAGCAAAGTACAATACATATAGTACATATGGATCTTAATGATTCCAGGCAGTAAAATGCAAAACGTTAGCAATATTACACAGAAGTAGACTTTGTTTCCATGAAAGCTGTGCATAACCCTTGTAAGAATCAACTAGTATAATACATAAACTCAAAAAAAAAAACATATTTCCCTTTAAAGTATATGTGGCCTTGTGTCAGTCATAAATTTGTTCAGAGCTGTTCTCTCCAGGGCAGTCCCCGAGAGAGCTCTCTCAGCAGCCTCAACAGCCTCGCAGGGTGTCTGTTGTGGGGGGAGGAGGGAAAGGAGATTGTAAGCCACTCTGAGACTCCTTCGTGTAGTGAAGGGGGTATAAATCCAATCTCTTATTATTGTTGTTGCAGCTGGTATCCAGAGATATACTGCCTCTGACTGTGGAGGTTCCATTTTTTGCTGTCACGGACCTGTTCTTTCTGAACTTGTTTAATCCCCCACTGAAAAGCCATGTGTGTATGACTACCTCCTGGGAGGGTGAGAAAGACAGAGGGTTGCCATGTCCCCCCTGGCCAGGAATAAGAGGGCAGGGTTGCCAAATCCTGGTTGAGGAACTCCTGGAGATTTGGGGGCGGAGCCTGTGGAGGACAGGGACCTCTCAGTGAGGTGCAAGGCCAGAGAGTCCACCTTCCAAAACATCCATTTTCTGCAGGGGAACTGATCTTCACAGCCTGGAGATAAGCTGTAACTTCAGGGGATCCCCAAGTCCCACCTGGAGGCTGGCATCCCAAGGAAGAGGACCTGAGAGCTTCCGCAGTAGAAATTTGGAAGAGAGGTCAGGACACCACCCTCCTTTGACTGCCACAAGTGGGTGCCTCCTGCCTTCCCTTCCCTCCAACAGATCCCCCAAATGTTGCAAACTTTTCTGGCCTTCTGGCTGGTGGCATTTTTAAATTGTCGTCACGATGTGTCGCTCAGAACGGATGAAAGAATGGATAAAAGGAAGTACTTCTTCACCCAAAGGGTGATGAACCCATGGACTTCACTGCCACAGGAGGGGGGTGGCGGCTACAAGCATGGATGGCTTCAAGAGGGAATTAGATAAACCTGTGGAGCAGAAGTCCATCAGTGGCTATCAGCCACAAGGTATAGATAGGAACTCTCAGTCTGGGGCAGGTGATCCACTCTATTCTTGGTGCTGGGGGGCAGCAGTGGGAGGGCTTCTGGTGCCCTGGCCCCACTGGTGGACCTCCTGATGGCACCTGGTATTTTTGGCCACTGTGTGACAGAGTGTTGGACTCGATGGGCCATTGGCCTGATTCGACATTGGCTTCTCTTATGTTCTTATGAGTGTGTGTAAAGAGGCTGTAGTAGGAGAAAAAATATCAGCACCTGGAAAAATCAACTCAAAATGGGTTGCCGAGTTCTGGTTTCGGAGCATGTCTCGACACATGGACATTTTGATTTCTTCTTGGCACAGCCTTTCACCACCCAGCGTTGTGCACTGGAGTGTCTGCGTTCCTGTGAGTATGACCAGGTGGGTTATTTTGACATGTGTGGACTGGGGTGTCCCCTGACTAGTGTCAGAGACTGGGTAAAGAGGTCTTACTGTCTGCAGACTCCTCCTCAGTGGACAGCTCACTTTTGAGAAACAGGTTTTCATAGCAGATGGACAAATTGAGGAAAAAACAAAGTTTTCCAAATAGAGCTATTGTGTTTTGGGAGACAGGTCCTGAAATGGGCTTCGGATCCACTGACTGCTGAGGAAGTATCTATTTGCTTCTAACATCTCCTGTTTCTTTATTATTGCTATTATTAGCAGTAAATAATGTTTTTTTAAGACACCAGATGTCTCCGGAGCTGTCTCATTCAAAGGAAACCAAAGAACCACAGGCCGATCTGCTTGGGACCGTTCAACAAAGTGATGGTGGGTTTGTGGGCCATTCAGTCAATCCATGGAGCTACCAGGAGCAGGGGAGAGTTTTTGCCTGGCTTCAGACTCATTTCCTCTCACTGTGATTCTCTCGCACAGTAATACAGGGCCGTGTCTTCTGGTTTCAGGCTGCCCATTTGCAGATACAGCATGCTGGAAGGGTTGTCCCTGGAGATGGTGAAGCGTCCTTGCACCGAGCCGGCATAGTACTGGCTGCTTCCACCTCTGTTGGTGCCTGCCACCCATTCCAGACCCTTGCCAGGAGCCTGTCTCACCCAGTACATCCAGTGGTTGCTGAAGGTGAACCCGGAGGCTCGACAGGAGAGGCGGAGGGACTCTCCGGGCCTCTTGACATCTCCTCCAGACTCCACCAGCTGGACCTCAGATAGGACACCTGGGAAGAAAGACATTTTAAAGAGGCTTGATTCACATATGCATCATGAAATAACTGTGCAGTGTAAATGAAGGAAAAGTACCGCTGATGGTTGCTGAAAAGAAAACAATTTGAAGCCACAATGTCATTTTCCTCAGCTTCCTTTGACAGAAAACTAGACTAGAAGGTGTAAGAAACTGGATTTCTGGGTGTCTCTTGAACTGGCCTAGTGCTGATTTAAACAGGAAGGTGTCCCTTCATTTACATACAGCTCAGAATAAAAGAACAGCCCCATAGTGTTTTGGCAAGCATGTGACTCCTTTTGCATAAACCGTGCACATGATTTGGAAGAACCACTCCGTACTACTTTACCACTGAAATCAACAAGAGAAGTATCACACGTTCAAAGGATGTGCTGGGAAGGCAGAGGTCTAAATTCCAATGTTTGCATCAATAAATTATGGCAACCATGATTTTTTATGGGATCTCCTTTCATGCAGGTTTCCAACAACAACAAATAGATGGATACCCACAAGGGAAAAGTGAAGTTGAAATATCCTTCCATGGTACCCTCTGAGGGACTAGATCTAGATAAGTTTATATCATCTCTTTAATCCTGCCCTTCTCCATGTTGGGAGAAGCTTCTCCATGTTGGGAGAAGCTTCTCTTGTGTGTGTGTGTGTATTTCATAACCAGAAGTTGTTTATGTAAAAGAATTGTAGTTCATATTTATCAATAGCCATAAATGTGGGAAGCATATAAACCACTCCATTTTCACATTCCTTTGGTTGCCTTCCCATTTCCTGAACTTGCTTCCATTGTGGAGCTTGGTCCCTGAAGACTTCCCTGGCATGGATTCATTCACTGGTCATTTTAAGACTGACTGTGTTAGGAGCACGGGCATCACCAGTAGCTGGAGCACAGTTAATATGTCTATTCATTCCCACATGTCCCTAGTCCTTGCAATGGTTGAGAAAGAACGAGATTCAGATGTCCGTTTCTAATGTACAGCAAGACCATTTGATTCCTCTTCACTGGATTTCTGTAGACATAGAGGGAAGAGAAGAGACATTATATAGTGGGCTAACTTGGTATTTTTAAGCTTTTTAAAAATTCATCCACACATTTATTTACAGTCCTTGGCATGTGTATACATCCTTGCTTATCTCTTGGATCTGTCATTTCGGTCTTGGTGCCATCGTGGTGGACTTTGCAAGCATTTCTATTTCCTTCTTGACACCCCCCCCCCTGTAAAATATATATTTCTGGTATCACAAAGATTATTTGTGTTTCCCCCCCACAAACTGAAAATGTCTGGCTCTCTTCCCTCCCCCTTTTCCCCCTAAAACAGAACACCAATGTGTCCTAAGAAGCCAATCTTCTTTGAGATCAATTTTCTTTTTAAAGTCTTGGGAAGAATTTCAGTTTTGTCGCCTATACAGGGGACTGGAGGTTTCAATTTATTACTGAGACAATCTTTCACAACTAGTTGGGTGATCTGGTTAGTCTGAATGGCTGAATCACTAAAGTAATGCATAAAAAATCCCCTGACCTAGAAATAGGAATATAGAAGTCTCTGTGATGGCAGGTGGAATTTCTTCAGTGGACATCTAAACCGCCAGACTGGGTTGTAAGAAACAGCTTTTGATTAGAGATGGGCCCTTTGAAAAGAGCTGAGAATTTCAAATGATGGTGGGGGGGAAGACGGACCTTCTGGAGGGACCCTCTGGAAATCTGCTGCCTCCTGAATCTTTTTGTGTCTTGAGAGTATCTATTTCATTATTTGTCAGCAGCCAAACCAGAACTCACCTGGACTTCTCAACTACAAACAAATGGATCCAAGAGTAGTGCTGCCTTTGAACATCACAGAACTTTGGGACATGGTGTGCCCAGTGGTGTTACTCTGTGTGTGTATGTTAGTGCAACACATGTTTCTGCCTTTTAAAATCAATGAAATCCAGCTAAATGAAAGTCAATGGCATGTGTGTGTTGATCTCTTCATGTAACCTCTTTTAGCTCAATCAGTGCTGGAGAGCTGCCAGAAGAAGTTGAGGGTTTTTGCCTGGCTTCAGATTCACTTCCTCTCACTGTGTGTCTTGCATAGTAATACATGGCTGTGTCTTTGGGCTTTGGGCTGCCCATCTGCAGATACAGCATGCTGGAAGGGTCGTTCCTGGAGATGGTGAAGTGGCCTTGCCCCGAGCCGGCATAGTTCTGGCTGCTTCCATCATACCTTATCTCTGCCACATATTCCAGTCCTTTCCCAGGAGCCCGTCTCACCCAGCTCATATAATAATCACCAAAGGTGAACCTGGAAGCTTGACAGGAGAGGCAGAGGGACTCTCCGGGCCTTTTGACATCTCCTCCAGACTCCTCCTGGCCCCACTGCTGGACCTCCTGATGGCACCTGGTATTTTTGGCCACTGTGCAATAGTATTTCCCTCCCAGAAATAGCAATGAAATTTTGTACATACAAAATGGTGCTTTTGAATAATTGTACTGCCCCCTGCTGGAAAATAGTTACAGGTGACCAGTAGTTACAGGTGCAGTAGTTACAGGTGACCAGATATTTTTCCAGTGGCCCAGTCTGCATCCAGCATTTGCTCTGCTGTTTTACCAAACCCACACTGGAAAAGGAAAAAGATGTGGCTCAAAACCAGTCCAAAGCCATACTGACTGCAGAGTCACCCCTGAATGGCCATAAAATGCCCATAAATCTATGCAGACACTACCATAAAACCGAGAGACCAAGTGAAGTGAAAGCGTCATGCAGTCTGGACACTGCCATAAAATCCGATAATCACTCCAAGTGAAAGTGGCAAGCAATGCAGAGGGGACTTTCTGCTCCAGCGTGGGTTTGGTATAACAGTGGAGCAAATGCTAGATGCAGATTGGTCCAATGTCTGAAGAGCTGCATTTGGGCAAGTGGGAAAATGAATTTCCCACACCATTCCCCCCCTCCCTAAAATGGAAAATCAATGTGTCCTAAGAATCCTGTCCTCTTTGAGGGCAAAATTTTGTCTTGGAGTCATAGGCAGAATTTCAGTTTTGTTGCCTACACAGGAGACTGGAGTTTTCAATTTATGATTGGGACAACCTTTCACAACTAGCTGGGTGATCTCGTTACTCTGAATGGCTGAATCGCTTAAGTCATGCCTAAAAAAAATCCCCTGACTTCTCTGTAACAGCAGCTGGTGTTGCTCCAATGGACAACTAGACTGCCAGACTGGGTTGTATGGAACAGCTTTGGAGAAGAGATGGGCCACTTGAAAAAAGCTGAGAATTTCTAAATAGAGTTTTCAAATGATGGTCGGGGGCAGCCCTGGAAGAGAGACAGAGAGAACTCCTGAGCAGGTTGAGAAAGAAGTACTTTTCTCCCTTTCTCACAATACAAGAACTCGCGGGCACTTCATGAAATTGCTGAGCAGTCGGGTTAGAACAGATAAAAGGAAATACTTCTTCACCCAAAGAGTGATTAACATAAAGAATTCACTGCCACAGGAGGTGGTGGCAGCTACAAGCATGGACAGTTTCAAGAGGGAATTAGATAAACATATGGAGCAGAAGTCCATCAGTGGCTGTTAGCCACAGGGAATAGATGGGAACTCTCAGTCTGGGGCAGGTGATGCACTCTATTCTTGGTGCTGGAGGGGGCAGCAGTGGGAGGGCTTCTGGTGTCCTGGCCCCACTGCTGGACCTCCTGATGGCACCTGGTATATTTTGGCCGCTGTGTGACAGAGTGTTGGACTAGATGGGCCATTGGCCTGATTCAACATTGGCTTCACTTACGTTCTTATGTTCTTATGTTATGTTCACTTATGCCATTTGGTTCCTCTTCACTGGATTTCTGTAGAACTGAGCCCAGTTCAGACATAAAGAGTAGGGAAGAGATATTTATACAGTGGGGTAAGTTGGTATTTTTAAAGATTCATTGAAGCCTTTATTTACAGTCCTTGGCATCTCTATACGTCTTGGCTGAACATTAGGCTCTGACTGGGACACTTTGGTCTAGGTGCCATCATGGTGGACTGCCTATGCGTTTCTATGTTTCTCCCCATAATAAATATGTTTCTGGCATTGGAATGATGATTGTCAGGCCTCTTTCTCTAGCAGGAACTCCTTTGCATATTAGGTGACACACCCCTCCAAGAGCTTACAGTAGCCCCTGTAAGAAGAGCTCTGTAAACTCTGAGAGGATCGGCTACATTACGGGTTGTGTCGTCTAATATGCAAAGGAGTTCCTGCTACAAAAAGAGCCCTGCCTCCATTCAGTTTCTTGTGACTTCAAGGCAACACTGTAACATCTATAATAGGGATGGACTAGAGTGAAACCTGGCCATGGAGAATCGCCCTGCCATGGCACCCTACCTCACCCTGGACCTCGGTAGCCCAGTTTAGCCCAATCCTGTCAGGTCTCAAAAGCCAAACAGGATTGGTCTGGTCAGTATTTGGATCCCTCTAAGCTGTGGAGCGCTGTGAGCAAAAATTCTACTTGGTGAGCTGCTGGCATTAAAGTTGTGAGCGAGCGATTTGGCTACTGCATAATTTAGTTTGCTCTTGATTATTGCTGTCTTCCCTTGCAAACAAAAATGGCCTTGCCTACTTATGAATGTTGCTTTTAAAAGATTGTTCTGCCCCCTTCTGGAAGAAAAGTGCAATAATTACAGGTGACCAGCTTTTTTCCAGTGTCTTCTGGGCTGCAGTTTGGCATTTGGGGGAAAAAAAATAATTTTCCACATCATCCCCCCCACACACAATGGACAGCCAATGTGTCCTAAGAATCTGAGAACAAAATTTCATGTTCAACTCATGGGCAGAATTTCAGGTTTTGTTGCCTGTACAGGAGACCGAAGGTTTCAGTTTCTTATTGGGATAACCTTTCACAATTAGTTGGGTGACCTGGTTAGTCTGAATGGCTGAATCACTCAAGTCATGTCTTTAAAATCTCCCTGACTTAGAAAGAGGAATATAGACACCTCTGTAGCGCCAGCTGGTATTTCTCCAATGGACAACTAGAACATTGCACTGGGTTGTAAGAAACAGCTTTTGATTAGAGATGGGCCATTTGAAAAGGGCTGAGAATTTCTAAATGGAGTTTTCAAATGAAGGCAGAGGGACCCTCTGGAGATCTGCTGCCTCCCAAATGAGTCTCTTTTTTTGTGTCTCAAGAGTACTTCTTTCGTTCTTTGTAAGCAGACACACCAGAAGTCACCAGGACTTCTCATCTACAAGCAAATAGATCCACGGACATTGAATATGCCTCTGAACATCCAAGAGCTTTAAGGACATGGCGTGCACAGTGATGTTTGTGTGCTTAAGTTAGTGCAATACAGGTTTCTGTCTTTTCCAATCAATGAAATCAAGCTAAATTAATTTAATGCCATGGGTATGGTTGTGTTAATCTCTTATTGTAACCTCTGTTAGCTCAGTCAGGGCTGGAGAGCTGCCAGAGGCAGTCAAGGGTTTTTGTTTGGCTTCACCGCCATTTCCTCTCACTGTGGATCTCTCACACAGTAATAAACTGCAGAGTCTTCAGGCTTCAGGCTGCCCATTTGCAAGTACAGCAGGTTGTCCCTGGAGATGGTGAAGCGGCCTCTCACCGAGTTGGCATAGTATCGGGCGCTGTCATCATACCTTATTGCTGCCACCCATTCCAGACCCTTTCCAGGAGCCTGTCTTGCCCATGCCATCCAGTAGCTGCTGAAGGCGAACCCAGAGGCTTGGCAGGAGAGGCGGAGGGACTCTCCGGGCCTTTTGACATCTCCTCCAGTCTCCACTAACTGGATCTCAGAGAGGACACCTGGAAAGAAAAGACATTTTAAAGAGGCCTGCTTCGCATATACGTATCTTGTAATAATTGTTTGCTCAGTGTAAACGAAGAAAAAAATACCGCTGAGGGTTGCTGAAAAGAGAACAATTTGAAGCCACAACATCATTTTCATCATTTTCCTTTGATGGAAAATTCGACTAGGAGGTGCACAAAACTGGGCCTCTGGGTGTCTCTTGAACTGGCCTAGTGCTGATTTAGACAGGAAGGTTTCCCTGCATTTACATACAGCCAGGGGTCTTTTCGTAGAAAAACAGCTGCAGGAGCTCATTAGCATATGGTATGCTAATGAGCCATTAGGCTATTAACATATGCCATGCCCCCTGACATCACCGGAAGTGATGTCAGAAGAGAAAGCAAAAGGTGCCCTCCCCTAAAAAAAGACCCCTGCGTACAGCTCAGCATAAAAGAGCATCACCCCGGCACTTTGGCAATGATGTGTGTCTTTGTGCATACACCGTGCACATGATTTGGAAGAACCATTCCTTAGAGCAGGATTGAAATCAAACCAGACAAGTATCATGGTTTAAAAGAATGTGCCGAGAAGGCAGAGGTCTAAATTACAATGTTTCCTTCAATAAAATATAGTAACCGCGATGCACGAAATCATTTATGGGATCTCTTTTCATGCAGGTTTCCAACAAGAAATAGAGGGATACCTATAAGGGAAAAGTGAAGTTAAAATATCCTTCCATGGCACCTGTGCTGGAATAGACATAGATAACCTAATTCTTTTGTTCTGCCCTACTCCAGGTCAGGGGTAGCTTATCTTATGTGTGTGTTTATCATAGCCAGAAGCTGTTTATGTACAATAGTTGCTGTTCCTATTTACTCATAGCCATATATGTGAGAAGCACATAGACCACTCCATTTAGACATTTCCTTGGTTGCCTTCCCATTTTCCGAACTTCCTTCCCTTGTGGGGCCTAGTTCCTGAAAACTGGCTCGGCATTGATGCGTTCACTGGTCATTCTGAGACTCAACATGGGCCATAGGGAGGATGGCCATCTCTGTACATCTTTGCTGATCTTTCGGGTCTGACGGAGGCATTTTGGTCTAGGTGCCCTCATGGTGGACCACGTAAGCGTTTCTATTTTTTTTCTTCCTAGAACCGCTATAGTAAAATATACGACAATGATTATTTGTATTTCCCCCTCTCAAAAGAAAAATGAGATTGCCTACCTATGAATGGTGGTACTGAATGATTGTATTGCCCTCTGCTGGAATAGAGGTGCAACAATTACAGGCGACCAGATTTTTTCCAGTGCCCGAAGAGCTGCATTTGGGCAAGTGGGAAAATAAATTGTCCACACCATTGCCCCCCTAAAACAGAAAACCAATGTGACCTAAGAATCCAGTCCTCTCTGGGAGCAAAATGTTGTGTTAGTCATAGCCAGAATTTCAGTTTTGCTGCCTGTACAGGAGACCGGAGGTTTCGATTTCTTATAGGGACAACCTTTCACAAGTAGTTGGGTGATCGGCTTAGTCTAAATGGCTGAATCACTATAGTCATGCCTAAAAAAATCCCTGACTTAGAAAGAGGAACACAGATGTCTCTGTAACAGCAGCTGGTATTGCTCCAATGCACAACTGGACCGCCAGACTGGGTTGTACGGAACCGCTTTTGTTTAGAGATGCACCATTTGAAAAGAGCTGAGAATTTCTAAACACAGTTTTCAAAAGATGGCCGGGGGGGGGCAGCCCTGAAAATGAAACAGAGAGAACCTCTGGAGATCTCCTGCCTCTCAAGTGAAGTATCTATTTGTATCTCAAGAGTATGTCTTTCAATATTTGTAAGCAGACAAACCAGAAGTCACCAGGATTTCTCAACTATGAGCAAAAGGATCCATGGGCGGTGCTGCCTTTGAATATCCCAGAATTTAAGGACATGGTGTGCGCAGTGGTCTTTTTCTCTGTATGTCAGTGTGGCATAAGTTTCTGTGTTTTTAAAACCAATGAACTCAAGCTAAATCAGTTTTAATGCCAAGGGTGTATGTTTGTCTGGTAGTTTCCTCACTGAACCCCTTTGCCCCCTCAGTCGGAATAAAGAGACGGACACCAATATGGATGTAACTGTTGCCCTGCAAGGCTTTTAAGCCTCTTTATGAACTGTAGTAAACAATAAACTGTGCCAGTGTATACATAAGGGACTGAACCACATGGTCACCCCACCACGATGCCAGAAGAGACTGCGCCTAGGCAAGAGACAAGAAGTACTTTATAGAATAGGCAGGTCACGGTGTGCAGGTCTCTCTCACCTAGTTGGTGTTCATCGCAGGTAGCAATATGGTTTTGGGGGGAAGAGATCAACCCTTTCAGCCTGGGTTGTGGCAATCACACAGCCAAAGAACACATGTGACTGCAGCATGAGACAATGGCTCCCATAGGTCAGGGAACATCAACAGGGTGCGGTTTGTACCACGAGATCATCTCCACCTGTAGTGTTGCAAGGCCTCAGTCTGGGACCCCCAGTAGCATTTGGGGACCGAGGACAGGTATGCCAGCATCTTGCTGGTGGTCATCATCACTTTTGTCAAAAACTAGAAGTGACATCATGCTGTCAGTAGAAGAGAGATGCTTGAGGATGTGCCGAAATCTATGGTTTCACCTCCAAATTTTTGGAAATGTGTAAAACTGAGCCGGTTCAGACATATAGGGTAGGGAAGAGATATTTATATTGGGATTACTTGGGATTTAAAAAAAAAATCATTCACAAATTTATTTACACTTCTTGGTATCACTGTACATCTTTACTGAACATCTGGGCATGACTGAACCATTTTTTTCTTGGTGACTACATGGCGGACGACCTCACCTTTCTGTTGTTGTTTTTTTCTAGAACCACCCTCCCCCTCAGTAATTTCTATATTTCTGGTATCATAATAATTATTTGTATTTTTCCTTCAGAAACCAAAATGGCATTGCTTACATATGAATGCTGCTATTGCATGTTTGTGCTGCCCCCTGCTGGAAGTTAAGCACAATAATTAAAGATGACCAGATATCCCCCCCCCAGCAGAAAAGAGCAAAAGTCCAGTAGCACCTTAAAGCCAAACAAAATATGGGGCAGGGTATGATCTTTTGTGAGTCACGGCTTGTTTCTTCAGAATTCCATATTTTGTTAGTCTTTCTGGTGCTACTGGTCTCTTACTCTTTTCTACTGCTACAGACTGACTCAGTTACCCATCTAGCTTTTTTTCAGTGTCTGCTGGGCTGCATTTGGGAAAATGAATGTAGGTATTCCTGGAAATTTTCCAGCTCCCTTTTCCACACCATTCCCCCCCCCAATTGGACAACCAACGAGTCCTGAAAATCCAATCTTCATTGAGATCAAAATTTCAAGGGCAGGATTTCAGTTTCGTTGCCTGTACAGGAGAATGGAGGTCTCAGTTTCATATCGGGACAACCTTTCACAACTAGTTGGGTGCTCTGGTCATTCTGAATGGCCGAACCACTAAAGTCGTGGCTAAGAAAATCCCCCTGACTTAGAAAGAGGAATATAGAAATCTCTGTGTGGCAGCTGCTATTTCTCCAATGGACCACCAGAACACCACACTGGAGAGAAAGGGGGGGAGCCTTTGATTAGAGATGGGCCATTTGAAAAGAGCTGAGAATTTCTAAATAGAGTTTCCAAATGATGGTAGAGGGCAGAGGGACCCTCTGGAGATCCGCTGCCTCCCAAAGAGAATATTTTTTGTGCCTCAAGAGTACTTCTTTCATTATTTGTAAGCAGACACAACAGAAGTCATCAGGACTTCTCAACTACAAGGAAATGGATCCATGGGCAGTGCTGCCTTTGAACATCCCAGAGCATAAGGACGTGGTGTGTGCAGTGGTGTTTTCCTCGTATAACAGAGGTTTCCATCTTTTAAAATCAATGAAATCAAGCGAAACCAAGTCTGAATGCCAAGGGGGTATGTGCATGTGTTGATCTCCTCGTTTAACCTTTTTCAGCTCAGTCAGTGTTGGAGAGCTGCCAGAGGCAGTGGAGGGTTTTTGCCTGGCTTCTCAATCACTTCCTCTCGCTGTGCGTCTCTTGCACAGTAATACACGGCCGTGTCTTCAGGCTTCAGGCTGTCCATTTGCAGATACAGCATGCTGGAAGTGTCATCCGTGAAAATGGTGAAGCGTCCTCCCATGGAGTCAGCATAGTATTGTGGGCTCCCACCATTGTTTATCCATGCCACCCATTCCAGACCCTTCCCAGGAGCCTGTCTCACCCAGGCCATTTCAAAGTCACCTAAGATGAACCCGGAGGCTCGGCAAGAGAGGCGGAGGGATTCTCCAGGCCTTTTGACATCTCCTCCGGACTCCACCAGTTGACCTTTTGATTGGACCCCTGAAAAAGAAGGACATTTCCAAGAGATCTGATTCAGATTTATACCTTGTATGTAACTATAATCGCGGTTCGAGGGAACAAACGTTACCTCTGATTATTGCTGGATAGAGAAGAAGTTGAAGCCACAGTATCATTTCGGTTGGATTATTTCACAGAAAATAAGGGGCTAGAAGCAAATCCGGTGTGCACAGTTGTGCCTTTTGGTGTCACTGGTAATGGCATTGGGCTGATTTAAAGGGGAAGTTCTCCCCACATTTACATATGCCCTAGCATAAAAGAGCAACAACAACTCAGCACTTTGGCAATGCTATAAACCCTTTCTGCTTTCTTCCTACCCGCAGAGCTCTTCCTAGCCCCAGAGTCTTCAGAAAGGATTTACCCAAGTCCTTCCTCTCAGAACACATGAAGTATAAAGAGGCTGTTGGAAGTAAGATGGTGGGCAGGGCTTGCTTCTAGCTTCCATATCAGTTGGGTGAGGATGGTTAGATGGACGAAGGATGCTCTCTGAGGCCTTCTCCTTCATGAGCCAATCTAGTTCAATGGTGGTGTGTTTACCCCTTCCAGGCTCCTGTCTCAAGAGCATCAAGACAAATGCAACCTACATGTGGGGGCTCACCTACAGCTCCTTACGCCAAGTCCAGCTGCCTTGAGGCACCATTCACATCGACCATTTCCACAGTAGTGAAATTCCCTGCATTGATGTTTTTAATGCACATTATGTGAAATTTTCTGCAGTAGATTTCCCTCACCAGGCGCAAACTTGACGTTTTCTCCTTCTTACCCCATATTTTAGAACTTGCCAAAATGGGGGATTCCAAAAACATGGGGTAAGAAGGAGAAAAGTTCAGGTTTGCACCTGGTGAGGAAAAATCTCCTATGGAAAATTTCACATAACTTGCAGTTTTAAAAAGGTCAATGCAGGGAATTTCACTACTATGGAAATGGCAATACTTCTTTACGTTTTTTTAAAAATTCCCTGTGCTTCACTACGGGACACATTTGGTGCTGCCATCAGTCACATGGTGGAGAACCTCAAGACATTTTCCTCTATTCCTACAGATGAGTGAACATTATCTAACTCCTCTAGTTGCCTCAAGGGATGATGAGTAAGACTGTTGATTTTGTACTAACCAAATGGTACAAAAACATTGCAGTTCAACGAGTCTCCTCCTGCTTTGCTGAAGATGAGAAGTCATGGTTTCAAGTGATCATCTTTTTTGAAGGGTCTGAAGGTCTGTGATTTGACCCTCCCTAGAACTTTCCCAGAGGTTCCCCCGCCTACAATTCTTAAGAGAACAAACAATGCAAATTCTATAAATATTTCTCTTTGCTAAGTACATTGAGGTGCAAATTATGGTTCCAAAATTAGGAATAGACAAACAACTATTATAGTTCAGAAGAAATTAGAATATCATTGAAAGATGAGTGAGTCTCCCTTTGCAACACCCCCCCAGTTCCCCTGGAGCTGTCGCCTCCGATGGAATTGAAGGTAGCTGATGTGAAGTACTTTATAGAATAGGCAGGTCACGGTGTGCAGGTCTCTCTCACCTAGTTGGTGTTCATCGCAGGTAGCAATATAGTCGGGGGGTGGGGGGAGAGATCAACCCTTTCAGCCTGGGTTGTGGCAATCACACTGTGAAAGGCCACATTCGACTGCAGCATGAGACGGTGGCTCCCATAGGTCAGGGAACACGAACAGGGTGTAGTTTGTACCACGAGATCATCTCCACCTGTAGTGTTGCAGGGCCTCAGCTTGGGACCCCCAGTAGCATTTGGGGACTGAGGACAGGTACGCCAGCGTCCTACTGGTGGTCATTGTCACTTTTGTCAAAAACCAGAAGTGACATCATGCTGTCAGTAGAAGAGAGATGCTGGAGGATGTGCCAAACTCTATGGTTTCACCACTGAATTTTTGTAAAATCCTACAATGCCTTCCAACCCTGTCTTGGATTGCCTGAACTATCCTGATCTTGTCAGATCTCAGAAGCTGTGTAGGGCTGGCCCTGCCTAGTGTTTGGATGGGAGACATTGAAGGAATACCGGGGTGATGACGTGGAGGCAGGCAATGACAAACCACCTCTGAATGTCTCTTACCTTGAAAATAATATGAGGTTGACATAAGTCAGCTGTGACTCGATGCCCCTCCCCAAAAAAGCACGTCCGTCACCCAACTTTGACTTTTTTCCAGAAGTCCCTTCACACAATGGTGAAATGTGAGCTCCGCCGCCCCTCCATTTGCCTCCGTTTTCTCCCCTTGCTTTCCAGGTTCCAGCAGGCACCGTCAGGGATTGACTAGAAGTCTCCTGCCATAGTGGGAGACGGGAGGCCTGGCTACCTATTCACCCACTGGAATGTGATGTTCACTCATTGATGTACCAAGGCTATGTGCAATTTCACACATAGAGGGCATTGAGTGTGTGTAAAGAGGCTGTGGAAGATACCAGAAAAAATTGCCAGCAGCTGGAAAAATCAGCTTGAAGTGGGTGAGGGACTCCTGGTTTTGGAACATGTTTTGAGAAATGAATTCTTCTTGGCACAGCCTTTCATCACCCAGCATGGTACACTGGAGTGTCTTGTGTTCCTGTGGGTATGACCAGGTGGGCTACTTTGAATTGTGTGGATTGGGGCGTCCCCGGACTAGTGTCAGAAAGTCTGGGAGAGAGAACCAGAAATAGAATTGAGGTCCATTGATTGCTGAGGTAGTGCCTATTTGCTTCCAACATCTTCTGTTTCTTTATTATTGCTATAGTTAGGAGCAGGGGTCTTTTTGGGGGGGAGCGCACCGGAGCGCAGCTCCGGGAGCTCAGGAGCCAAGCCCCGCCCCCAGCCAGCGTCCCGGAGAGTCTTTCAGGCAGCCGAATGTCAATTTCAGCTCCATTATATCCTATGGGCCATTGAAGTCAATGGTGAAAACATAGGGTATATTCTGGGGGCTGGAGGGGAGGAGTTTGAGGGAGAGGCTCCAAACTCACAGGGTAGCTGATGGAGCTTCTCCTCAAGATACCCACTAAGTTTCAAGAACATTGGATCAGGGGTCCAACTCTATGGGCCCCCAAACAGGTTGCCCCCATTCCCTCCATTGTTCTCTATGGTGGGAAAAAATTAAGTTTTTCCCACTATAGAGAACAATGGAGGGAATAGGGGCAACCTGTTTGGGGGTGCATAGAATTGGACCCCTTGGTCCAATGTTCTTGAAACTTGGTGGGTATCTTGGGGAGAGGCTCCATCAGCTACCCTGTGAGTTTGGAGCCTCTCCCTCAAATCCCCTCCCCTCCAGCGCCCAGAATATACCCTATGTTTTCACCATTGACTTCAATGGCCCATAAGATATAATGGGGCCAATTGCCGCCAAATTTCTTTCATTCCCTCCTTTCCTTCTCTTTTCCTCTTTCCCTCTTCTCTTCTCTTCTCTTCTCTTCTCTTCTCTTCTCTTCTCTTCTCTTCTCTCTCTCTTCTCTTCTCTTCTCTTCTCTTCTCTTCTCTTCTCTTCTCTTCTCTCTCTCTTCTCTTCTCTTCTCTTCTCTTCTCTTCTCTTCTCTTCTCTTCTCTTCTCTTCTCTTCCCTTCCTTCCTTCCTTCCTTCCTTCCTTCCCTTCCTTCCTTCCTTCCTTCCTTCCCTTCCCTTCCCTTCTCTTCTCTTCTCTTCTCTTCTCTTCTCTTCTCTTCTCTTCTCTTCTCTTCTCTTCTCTTCTCTTCTCTTCTCTCTCTCTTCTCTTCTCTTCTCTTCTCTTCTCTTCTCTCTTTCTTTCCCACCTTCTTCTCTTCTCTTTTTTCCTCCTTTCCCTGTTTCCCTCCTTCTTCCCTCTCTTTCTTTCCCTCCCCTTTCCTTCTCTTCCTTTCTCTCTTTCCTTCCTTCTTTCCTTCTCTCTACTCTCTCTCTTTCCTTCCTTCTTTCCTCCTTCTGTGGCCCAACTCTCATGAGAAGGAGTTTAAACTTTAAACCCCTTCTCTCTTAGCTCCCCCACCCAGACCGGCTGGGGAAGGGGAGGCTTTCAAAGATGCCTCCCCCCTTTTGCTTCTCCCTTCTGACATCACTTCCGGTGATGTCAGGGGGCGTGGCATATGCTAATAGTCTAATAGCTCATTAGCATTCCATATGCTAATGAGCTCCTGCAGCTGTTCTTCTACGAAAAGACCCCTGGTTAGGAGTAAAGAAATATTTTTAAGACACCAGATGTCTCTCGTGCTGTCTCATTCAAAGGAAACCAAAGAACCACAGGCTGATCAGCTTGGGACATTCAAGAAGGTGATGGCTTTGATATGCGGTTCAGTCAACCCCTGAAGCTGCTAGGAGCAGAGGAGGGTTTTTGCCTGGCTTCACAGTTACTTCCTCTCGCTGTGTCTCTTGCACAGTAATACACGGCCGTGTCTTCAGGCTTCAGGCTGCCCATTTGCAGATACAGCATGTTGGAAGGGTTGTCCCTGGAGATGGTGAACCGTCCTTGTGCTGAGCCAGCATAGTTTTGGATGCTTCCATCATACTTTATTCTCGCCACCCATTCCAGACCCTTCCCTGGAGCCTGTCTCACCCAGTGCATCCAGTAGTTGCTGAAGGTGAACCCGGAGGCTCGACAGGAGAGGCGGAGGGACTCTCCGGGCCTTTTGACATCTCCTCCAGACTCCACCAGCTTGACCTCAGATAGGACACCTGGAAAGAAAGGCATTTTAAAGAGGCCTGCTTCACATATAGAATGCAGAAGTAATTGTTTGCACAGTGAAAATGAAGGGAAAGTACCTGTGAGGGTTGCTGAAAAGAACACAATTTGAAGCCACAACACCATTTCCCTCAGCTTCCTTTGACTGAAAATTTGACTCTGAGGTGCAGGCAACCGGGTTTCTGGGTGTCTCTTGAACTGGCTTAGGGCTGATTTAAATAGGAAGGTGTCCCTGTATTTGCATTCAGCTCAGCATAAAAGAGTGACACCCCAGCGCTTTGGCAATGATGGTTCTTTACATGCATATGACATGCACATGATTTGGAAGAACCTTACTGTACGATTGAAATCAACTGAGACAAGTATCATGGGTTCAAAGAACGTGTCAGGAAGGCAGAGGACTAAATTGCAATGTTTGCATCAATAAAATCTGGTAACCATGATGCATGAAACTGTTCATGGTATCACCATTCATACAGGTTTTCAACAACAGCAATAAGAAGATATTTATACCCCGCCCTTCACTGCCCAAAGGCGTCTCAGAGTGGCTTACAAACTCCTTTCCCTTCCCCTCCCCACAACAGACACCCTGTGAGGTAGGTGGGGCTGAGAGAACTTCTGACAGAAACTGTTCTTAAGAGAACAGCTGTGCCAGAGCTTGTGACTGACTCAAGGTCACATCAGCAGGTGCAAGTGGAGGAGTGGGGAATCAAACCCGGTTCTCCCAGATAAGAGTCCATGCACTTAACCACTACACCAAACTGGCTCTCTACACTGGCTCTCTCAAACTGGCTCTCTAAACCACTACACCATCCATATAGATGGATACCCACAAGGGATAAGTGAAGCTGAAATATCCTTCCGTGATACCCTCTGCTGGAAAAGACCTAGATCATATCACCTATTTAATTCTGCCCATTTCCATGTTGGGAGAAGCTTCTCTGTGTGTGTGTGTGTGTGTGCATGTGTGTGTTTGTGTTTCTGTGGACCCAAAAGCTGTTTATGTAAAAGAGTTGGAGTTTGTATTCATGCATGGCCTTTTCTGTGAGAAGCATATAAACCACTCCATGTATACATTCCCTTGGCTGCCTTCCCATTTCATCACACTGCTTCCATTGTGGGGCTCGCCTGGCATGGATCCATTCACTGGTCATTTGAAGACTCACCCTTGGCCATAGGGAGGATGGGTATCCCAGTCCCAGGGGGACAGTTAATATGTCTACTCATTCCCACATGTCTCTAG
>JAPDNY010000983.1:0-20985 GCA_029375565.1 Gekko gecko
TCTCATTGGGTGGCCAAATTGTGATGAAAAAATGAAGAAAAAACTGCAGGAAATTTCAGGATTTGAAATTTGTAACAATACTTAAATACTTAGGAATCTATCTAACGAACAGATGCTGCTCCTTACTCGAGGATAATTACAAAAAATTAATGGTAGAAATAAAGAAAGATCTAGATAAGTGGAGAACTTTACAACTATCACTGCTTGGCAGAATAGCAACGGTGAAAATGAATGTCCTACCACGTGTTATATTCCTATTCCAAACAATACCTATTTTGAGGGACCAACTTCTTTTTAAGGAACTGAAAAAAATTACAAAAGAATTTATATGGCAGCAGAAAAGACCGAGGATAAAACTAAAATATTTACAAGATATAAAAGAGAGAGGAGGGCTTGCCTTAGCAGATTGGTCTTTATACTACAGGGCAGCGGCTATGTCATGGTTAAGGGATTGGGTGACTTTGGAAGACATAAGACTGATGAAACTGGAGGGGCACGATCTAGTAATGGGGTGGCACGCCTACATGTGGTATAACAAGGCCTCTGTACATAATTACTTTAGGCGGCACACCGTTAGAGGGGCATTATATAAAGTGTGGGACGAGATAAAAAAGAAGTATTATATAAAATACCCTCGGTGGATTTCACCTTTAGAGGCTTTTGTAAAGCCCTCTCTTTATACTAAATACAAAAAATGGAGATATCAGGACTTCTTAGATCCAAGTGGGAATATGAGGATTGAGGATAAGGAAGGGACAAATATGACCTGGTGGGAAAAAAGTCAGCTAATATCAAGATGGACAACAGATAAAAGAACAGGGTTTTATGAAAACCAGACTGAATTGGATAAAATATGGTTGGGGGTTGAAGATAAATTTATTAAAAGGGCATATAGCTTCTGGCTTGAATGGAATATGCAAGAAGAATGGGTAAAACCTCCAATGATTGCATGGGCCAGGGACATAGGTCATAATCTAGAGTTACAGAAATGGGAAAAGGTTTGGAAAATAAACATTAAATATGTGAGATCAACTGCATTTAAAGAGAACATTGTTAAAATGTTCTACAGGTGGCATATTTCCCCAACGAGGTTACATAAATATGACAATAAAATAGGGGGAAATTGTTGGAAATGTAAATTTACCGAGGGATCATACTTTCATTTATGGTGGTCATGTAAGAAAGCAAGAAGATTTTGGGCAATGATAAAAGATATTTTGGAGGAGATATTGGACAAGACGATCACACTCATACCGGAATGTTTTTTATTGAACTTCATTCCGGAAAACTTTCAGAAAAATGAAACATACTTAGTAATGCAGATTCTCACGGCAGCTAGAATTACCTTTGCAAAAAGATGGAAGGATGAGGAAATACCTACTAAGGAAGAGGTGATTTATAAGATATTAGAGGTAGCAGAGTTAGAGAAATTAACCTTCTTACGTCAAGAAAAAGATCCTGAAAGTTTTGAAAATTATTGGTTGAGTTTTTATAGGTGGTTAGAAAGGAGAACTTAGCAATTTTCGTTGGAATTTGGAATGTAGCATGGAGGTATAAAGGTATATAAGCATCTAAGCAAATAGTTAAGGTCAGTGAAAAAGAAATATCAAATCGGTAAAGGGAAATTCTCTACAAATGAAAGATAATGAAGAAATGTGAAGGTGATATTTTATGTTATTTGTTTTGTTTATATTGTTATAACTGTTAATTGATATTATTGTTTTTTTCTCTTTTCTTTATGTGTATGCTTTTGTGTGTATAATAATAAATAAATAAAAATTATAAAAAAAAGGAACTCGACTGAAAATACAGGAGCTGTCCAGTTGTTGTTTTTAAAACCTTGAGAACTGGCCCTTGAGGGTTTATATAAACCCTAGCGTATTGGCACTTTCCGGCTCTCCCATCGGCTGTGCTGTGCGCTCCATCAGCCATTGGCCCATCAACCGCCACTCAAGAATACTTGTGTGCCATTCGCTTGGGGCTGGGGGCTCTCCCCCACCCACTGTTGGCTTGGCCACTCTTCCCTGTCTGAATAAACTACCAAAACGGCTGTCTGTCCTGACGGAGACGCTTCTGCTGCTGCTCCTCCACGTCTCCTGCTTGGTTCCTCCGCAGTAGGCTACTACAATGTTCCCTCTAAGCTGAATTAGTGTGAGCTAGCTCACAGTTTTTTAGCCTCTGGGCTCACACGTTTTTTGTCTTAGCTCAGGAAGGATGGCTCCAGAGTAAACTGATTTATGCAGCAGCCCGATCACTCACTCACACCTTTAATGCCAGTAGCTCACAAAGTAGAATTTTTGCTCACAAGACTCCACAGCTTAGAGGTGAGCCATCAGCCGTCAAACCATTCTCCTCCTCTGGCTGTAAGGCTGACTTTCCCCACTGTGGCTGATGCTAGGCAACCAAGCTTGGTTCTGTCAGTAAAAAGGTAGGGGCAGGATATCCAGGTATCCAGGCCGACCACATGGTAAAAAAAAATAAATGTCTGCCTGCTTGCTGACCCCAGCTCAGAGTCCTCCTGCCAGCTGCATCCCAAGGAAAAGAGAGCTATTTCCTATTGTCCAAAGATTTTATCCCCTTTAGTTCCCTTCTCCCTTGAGCCTGGTTAGCCAGGGTAAAGGAGGAGGAGAAGAGGAGGGAGGAGGAGGAGGAAGAAGAAGAAGTTGTTGTTCCCAACTTGGACAGCCCTACTTGATATCTCACTGTATTTGCCAGGGCAAGAAATGCAAAGCTTTTCTTTCAAGTTTCTAGTCCTCATCAGGGTTGTAAAACTGCCCTTCAAAATGCCTCATAGGAACATAAGAACATAAGAGAAGCCAATGTTGAATCAGGCCAATGGCCCATTCAGTCCAACACTGTGGCCAAAAATACCAGGTGCCATCAGGAGGTCCAGCAGTGGGGCCAGGACACTAGAAGCCCTCCCACTGCTGCCCCCACCCCAGCACCAAGAATAGAGTGCATCACCTGCCCCAGACAGCCACATCTATCCCTTGTGGCTAATAGCCACTGATGGACCTCTGCTCCAGATGTTTATCTAATTCCCTCTTGAAACTGTCCATGCCTGTAGCTGCCACCACCTCCTGGGGCCTCCTGAAATCCCAGAAACCGGAGGGGATTTTGAACAGGGCTGCCTTCCAAAAGGGACTGACTCTGTGCTGCAATCCGTAAGCGGAGTGTTTTTCACTGTAAAAACTTGAGGTTCTTCAGTCACAGCCTCCAAAAACTGGCTTGCCCGGTCCAGGGGGTCAGGTTGCCAGCTCCCGGCTGGGGAACTCCTGGAGATTTGGGGGTGGAGAGGGGACCTCAGTGGGGCAAAATGCCAGAGTCTCCTCCTTCCAAAGCATCCTTTTCCTCCGGGGGGGGGATTGATCTCTGCAGTCTGGAGACGAGCTGTCATTCCGGGGGATCCCCAGGCCCCACCTGGAGGCTGGCATCCCTAAGGATCAAGATCTGCTTTCAGAGAAGCAACACCCTTCCCCCCCCACACACACACACCCATGATTATCAGAGAGATTTGTTTAAGAAATCTTCCTCCTCTTAGAATAGGCCTGACCCTTTGCTGAGGAATTCCCGGGGGTCTGTTCCATTTTATCTGCCCTTTTCCCCGCCGCCCTGCCGGCATTTCCCCTCCCGGGTCCCTTGAAGGGCTCCAAACGCTTTCCGAGCAGGGATGGTGGGGGGGCAGCCCTTGTGTGGGGGGGCGGCCTTGCTCCCCGGCGTTGTCTTTTTTGAGGGGGGGCCCCTCCCGTTTCCTGAAGGCGGAATTGGGGATAAGCGGTGCCACCTAGAGGCCGTGGTGGCTCCGGAGGTTAAGACGCTGAACTGCAGACCCGGGAGGTGGGTAGGTGGGCAGTTCGAGACCCGAGTCCCGCCTGAAGGAGCGAGCTCCCCTCTTCGGCCCCGGCTCCTGCCAGCCTAGAAGTCTGAAAGCAAGAAATGGCAGGCAGAGGAATCGGGATGACCACTTTGGTGGGAAGCGGCGCTCCCTCTAAGCTGCGGAGTCTTCTGAGCAAGAATTCTGCTTCGGGAGCCCCTGGGCATTAGAGTTGCGAGCCGGCGTTTTGGCTGCTGCATAAATTAGTTCGTTCTGGAGCCCTCCCTTCCCGAGCGAAGACCAAAATGTGTGAGCCAGAGGCTAAAGAAACTGTGCGCTGGCTCACACGAACTCAGCTTAGCGGGAACGCTGGTGGGAAGGGAAGGGAAGAGCGCCCCCTGCGCCTCGGCGTCGAGTCATGCCCAGGGCCACACGGCCACGGGAACGTCTTCGGACAGCGCTGGCTCTTCGGCTTGGGAACGGGAGAGGAGCACCGCGCCCGTAGAGTCGGATTCGACGGGCTTTCCAGCAAGGGACGCCGAGTGCCGCCTCATGCACGAGTCCCCGCCGCCCTCCCTTCTTTCCTCTTTGCAAAACGAGCACCGCCGCCTCGAAGGGTTAAAGAGAGCGAGATCCGCAGTCCCAGAGAGGCACCGGGGGAGGGGGGCGGGGAGGTGGATTTGCACGGGGGGGGCGCCTTTCCTCCTCCTCCTTCTCCTCCGCTTTTGCAAGGAGGCGCTTCTACTCGGGGGGCTGGAGGGACCCTGGTGAGCTCCACGGGGCTGGGGGGAGGGGGGCTGCAATGCAGGAGGGGGCGGAGGAGGGGGGAGCGCGGGGGGCAGGAGGGGGAGCGCGGGGGGCGGGAGGAAGGAGCGCGCCCGCCAGGGTTCCCTCTAAGCCGAGTGAGTGTGAGCCAGCTCGCAGTCCTTTAGCCTCCAGCTCACACAGCTCCGTCTCCGCTCAGGCTCCGGGAGAGCAAACTGATTCACGCAGCAGCCGAATCGCCGCTCGCAGCTCCGAAGCCGGGAGCCCACCGGGTGTCCTTTTGGCTCGCAAGACCCCGCCGCTTACGGGGCGCGCAGTGGCACCCGCCCCCCCAGTCCCCCCCTCGCCCCCCTTTGCCCTTCCTCCCCACCCCCCCGCCCGCGCCCCCGCCCCACGGAGAGCCGCCTGTCCCCTTCGTGCAGAGCCACATCGAGGTTCCTGCGGCGGACTTTGGCGCAGGATCCGCATCCGGCGCCTTTGGAGACCGGGGGAAGTTCGAGTGGCTTCCCGTCCCAGGGGCGCATTTCGGAGGGGGGTGGAGCGGCGACTGAGAGTGAGATACGGGGGGGGGAGAAGGAGGAAGGAGGTCCTGGAGGGGGGGCTGGCGGAGGGGGAGGTTTTGGGGGGGCAGGAGCGCCCACCTGGAGCCTGGCAGCCCCATCCCCACCGGTGGACCTCCTGAAGGCCCCTGGTATTTCTGGCCACTGTGGGACACAGAGAGTGGTTGGACTGGAGGGGCCACTGGCCTGATCCAGCGTTGGCTCCTCTTCTGTTCTTCTCTGATTTGCTCCAGGTTGGATGTTTTGGAGGGGGGAGGCCCCCTCCCTGCCCTTTCCCAGCCCCCCTGCTGCAGCGCTTGGGCCCCTGCCAGACTCCCCCCCCGCCTTTCTGAGACCTTCTTGCCTGAAGCTGCTTTGGGGTGAGGTTGGGTGTCCCCAGGAAGGCGGGAGGGGCTGCCAGATCGAATCCCCCCCCCTCCACCCGAGTCAACGCTCCCTCTAAGCTGCAGAGTCTCGTGAGCCAGAATTCTACCTTCTGAGCTCCTGGTATTAAAAGTTGTGAGTGGGCGATTTGGCCCCTGCATGAATCAGTTTGCTCTGGAGCCTTCCTTCCTGAGCTGAGACAAGGAAAGTGTGTGAGCCGGAGGCTAAGACACCGTGAGCCTAGCTCACACTACCTCAGCTGGGAGGGAACACCGACCCCAGTGGCAGCTGTTTCTCCTTCCCCCAGTCTGGGGCGTGTGACTGAGTCTTGGATTGGTGTTTGTTTTGTTTTGTTTTGATTTGCTGCGGTTGTCCACACGTGGATTTGTCGACACGTGGATTCCAGGCAGCTTCCCTTGAGACTGCAGTCGGAGGGACACGTTTTGGGGGGCTTCCCTCTGCTGAATTCTCCCCCTCTACAGAGAAGCATCAGGGCTGAGAGAGCAAAAACCTCTTTCCCCTGCAGGGCTATCTTTCTGTGTGCGAGGAGAAATCCATTCCGAGCCGGCGTCTCTCACCTGCTGCCTGGAGTCAGGCACACCATCCCCTCCCCTCCCTCCCATAAGAACAACAGAGAAGCCAACGCTGGATCAGGCCAAGGGCCCTTCCAGTCCAGCACTCTCTGTGTCACATGGTGCCCAAAGATACCAGGGACCATCGGGAGGTCCAGCAGTGGGGCCAGGACACTAGAAGCCCCCCCACTGTTGCCTCCCTGCCCAAGCACCAAGAATACAGAGCCCCACTTGGCCCAGACTCCCTATCTATACCTGGTGGCTAATAGCCATTGATGGACCTCTGCTCCCTCTATTTATCTGATTCCCTCTTGAAGCCGCCCATGCTTGTAGCTTCCACCACCTCCTGTGGCAGTGAATTCCACGTGTGACTCACTCTTTGGGTGAAGAAGGACTTCCTTTTATCCATTCTAACCCGACCGCTCAGCAATTTCATGGAGTGCCCACGAGTTCTTGTATTGTGAGAAAGGGAGAAAAGTCCCTCTTTCTCTACCTGCTCTATCCCAGGCATCACCTTATAAACCTTGATCACGTCACCCCTCAGCTGTCGTTTCTCCAAGCTAAAGAGCCCCAAGTGCCTCAGTCTTTCCTCACAGAGAAAGTTCTCCAACCCTTTTATCATTCTAGTTGCCCTTCTCTGCACTTTCCCCAAAGCTATAATCTCCTTTTTAAAGTGTGGTGACCAGAACTGTACACAGGATTCCAAATGACGTCGCACCAATGATTTATACAGGGGCATGATGATACTGGCTGATCTGTTCTCATTACCCTTCCTAATAATCCCCGGCATAGCATTGGCCTTTTTTACTGCAGTCGTACGCTGTCTCGGCATTTCCAGGGAGTTATCTACTACGGCTCCAAGATCTCTCTCTTGGCCAGTCTCTGCCAGTTTGGACCCCATCAACGTGTATTTATACTTAGGATTTTTGGCTCCACTGTGCATCACCTTGCACTTGGCCACACTGAGCCCCATTTGCCACGTTGGCGCCCACTCGCCTGTCCTTGCCTGATCCCCTTGGGATGACTCATGGCCTCCTTCAGCAGCCTCTTCTATGAGAGAGTTTCTGATTCCTCCAGAGAACAAACCAGGTCTGCTGAAGGAAGGGTGCCGAGTCTGGGAGGGGGGCAGGATCCGTTCCTTGGTCTCCTTTCCATTCCACCTCTTACCCCTCTCCCTCGCTGCTGTTTCAGGTGTGGGGACCATCCCTGGAGATGGAAGCTACAACCCCTGAGGCGGAAGGAGCTTCCTTGGAGCAAGGGCAGAGGGCGCAGGCCGTGGAGCGTGCCCAAGATCCCCTCTCCTGTGGTAAGGACCCAGGGTTCCTGGGTGCAGTCGGGGCACCCAGTGAATGTGATGGGTAGAGAGTTCAGGTCAGGATAAAAATAAATAGTTCTGCACACAAGACAGAGTTAATTTCCAGCACTCCAATGTCCCGTAACTCTGATGCCTCCAAAAGGAGATGAGACCAATTCCTGGAGGGCAATTCCTCCCTTTAATTAAAAACCTTCCTTCCATAAAAAGAAATCAAATTCCTGGGGGGGTGGAGGGGGGGAGAGCTAGATAAACCTTGTCAGATCTATTCAGCCTGGGGGCTAAAGGGAGCCTCCACCTTCTGGGGCAGCAGAACTCTGGAAACCAGTTCCTTGGGGAGGCGATAATCTTGAGAAAATTTGGCTTCTGTGCCTGTGCTTCAAGGGGCCTCTGGCAGACCGCTGTGGGAAACAGTGTGCTGGGGGACGGACGGCAGGCGGTGGACTGGCCCCCTCCCCAGGAGCTTTGGGGAGGGGCTTTGGGAGAGATGTGGTGTCCTGTAGGTGTTGCATCTGGCTGAAAACCTCGTTGGGGAAGTGAGCCTGCCCAGAGACACTCTGAAGACTCACTCATACTCCCCTCGAGTCTCCAGATGCGCTTGAGTCACGTCTGGTTCGAATTGGACGGTGACGTGTCATGCAACGTCTTTCCCTCCCCGCAGAGCAAACACGGGTCTCACAGGAGTCTGAAATACGTTAGCCGCATTTCTAATCCCTGAGGCTCACAGGTACTGTGTACTTCTCTTTTGCCTCTCCCAGAATTTGGTAAAAAATACATAAAAATGTGTTGAGTGTATGCAGGGCAGGGGGTGTTTGAAGCAGGGAACAAGCAAGCAAAAGCCCTTCCGTCCTTCTTTGTCTCGGGAACAGGCAGCGAAGAGATACTGTTGAGCCGACATCTTTTCAGAGGTGTGGAAATGGCTGCCATACCTCCAGTCCAGGTAGGAGAGGTGAGTGTTACTGTATTCTGAGACCCCCGGACTTTTTCCCTGGGACCCTCCCATTCCCCTTTTGCTCTTTTACCAGCTGGCTGGAGTCTGGCAAGGGAGTAACGGAATCCATAGAGAGAGACCGTAGTTCTAAAAAAACCCTCCCAGGTTATTTATAAGATGAGCTTCCTAAGGCCAGAAAGCACTTTAGCACCAGCGTTCCTTCTAAGCTGAGTTAGTATGTGCTAGTTCACAGTTTTTCAGCCCCCGGGTCCCATGTTTTATCTCAGGAAGGATGACTCCAGAGCAAGCTAATTTGTGCAGTAGCCAAATCGCTCACTCACAACTTTAATGCCAGTAGCTCACAAAGTAGAATTTTTGCTCATCAGACTCCACAGCTTAGAGAGAGCATTGTTTAGCACTTACACATCTTTTAGGATAAAAACATAATGTTTCCATACAAACATAGTGCTCTAGTGTGAAATACAGAGTTCCCCGGTCTAGTCAACAAGAGCTCACAGAGAGCTGATTGAAGACCAGCCCAAAGCAAAGAAGTCTTCACCAGTTTAAACCCTCAGTACCCATAGGTCCAGCCCACAGGGACGAAGGTTAACATTTAGCGGAAGAATATCAAAATAAAGAAACAGTTTTCACCTTGAACTCATACCCTAGTTAGACAGTCAAGGATGTTATGTGTAAACTTTATTGGAAGCAGAGATGTCTGGTTCAGCAAGTATGTTGCAGGTCAGGAAGCTAAAAACCTTCTCACTAGGAGTCCTTGACGCAGTACGAGGGCGAGGTGGTAGACCTAGAAAAATGTAAACTATTATTTTTGGAGCAGAGCGCCTTGTCAGGCTAGAGAGAGGGTTGAGAGAGGACAGTAGCTAAGCATGCAAAGTCTTATGGGAGAGGAACAAAACAGAGAGGCCTCAGGTAACACAGACTGTTATACAGAAATACACCAGGGCACATTTTGATGAGGAGAGGGGACAGCCTGGTCCCTCCTCCTTTCTCAGGGGAGCAGTTGCTCCTGCAGTTTCTGCAAGGTGTCCGGGCAAGAGATGCTCTGAACGTTGTTTTTGGGGTATGCATTTTGATCTGTATTTGGCTACCAGTATAGCAGAACCAGAAAAATCCGAAATTATGTGGCCTTTTTTCGGGTTCATTTTGCTATACCAAAAAACCTATACCGACATCGGGCAGGGAAAAAAAGGAATTTTAAACATACCTGCCCTTTGCTTCCCCAGCCAGCCCACCACGGTGGGTCGCCTGGGGAAGGGAACAGCAGGCAGACATGCCCCCTTCCTTCCCCGTGCACTTTCCGGAGAAACTCGGGGAAATGCGCTGTGGGGCATGCTTAAATCTGGGGAAGGGAAAGATATGCATTTTCAACATGCCTCGTCTCCCTGCCTGCTGTTCTTCAGCTACCCCATGTCAACTAGAGAAGGAAAGACACACAGCAGAGGCCTTCCCTTGTCAATTACCCTCTCAGCTGACTGGCAGGGAGTGAAATTGACAAGGAAGTCTATGGGCTGCCTGAGGGAAGGACAACATTGTAACATGCCTCCTTTCCTTCTGGTGGTGTATATCAGACCCCAAAATATTCAGGAATACCGAATATTTCCCCAATCCAAATACTTTACCGGTATTGGACTGGGGAAATTCGGCATTTACTGGTATTTTTCGTGTGTGATGTACCTGAAGCCAAAAAATAACAGCATTTGGGCTTTTCTGCACACCTCTACTCTGTTCCCTTTACCCATCCCAAGCCACATGTCCCATACCTTCCCAGTCTACTACCTTCCAGTCTGGCGTGACCTCCGATGAGGAAATCTGCTTTTTCCTTCAGGGTACCTTTTCCTTCGAGGAGGTGTCCATCGATTTCACCGAGGCTGAATGGGCCCTGCTGGATCCGGGACAAAGAGCTCTGTACAGGGAAGTCATGCTGGAGAACTATGAGAATGTGGCCTTTCTGGGTAAGGGTCTTTCCTTGTTGCCAAAGGTGCAACTTCCTGCCATTGTGAGGAGGCATGAATCAAAATACTGAATAGCTATTCACAGTTTTGAGGCCTGTCCCGCTCCTTGGGGGTGAGTGGGCTATGGCTCCCTGGCAGAGCATGGAGAAGGTCCCAGGTTCAATCCCCAGCATTTCCAGTACAAGGGACCAGGTAGGAGGTGATGTGAAAGACCTCTGCCTGCGACACTGGAGAGCGGCTGCCGGACCGAGTAGGCAATGCTGACTTCAATGGACCGAGTTGTCTGATTCAGTAGAAGGCAGTTGCTTGTGTTCCTGGGTGTGTTCTTGCCCAGGGGCAACAGAGCCCAGTGTTGTGGCCATCGCCCGAGCCAGAGAAGGTGTCCTGGCCTGAGGCAAAACGGGGGGGATGAGAGGCCCTCAGGAAGGCTCTGGAAGGGGCTGGATCCTCATGTCACTGGTGCCAACCTTTACAAGACACCCTTCCCCCTGAATGGGATCACAGACATCCGCTCTGCCTCTGACCTGCAGACGATCCTGTCAAGAACCGAAGACTGGGTCCCCCCTGGGCCTCCACTGTTTGGACCTGAGCAGCTCCCAGTTCAGTGGGTTCATGAGAAGGGAGCACAGAACTAAAGCAGACCCCTTTTTAGATATATAAAGGTTTATTACGGATTTAAAAATAAAACATCACGAAACACGCAGTTCAGCAACAGAAAAACAAGGAAAGCAGCAAACTGTCCCCTCTGACACGTGCAGCACTTTGTATTCGATGGCACTTCTTGCTGCAGCGTGAATATTCCAGCCGTAGCCTAAGTTGCTCTACAGAAAACTATTCATCATGTTGCAGCAAGAAAATATCAAGACCTACTAATATGGCATGAGCGTGAATTTAGCCCGGCTTCCCTCTTGTATCAACAGGTATGACACTTTCTGCCTCCTAGGGTCAGGTGGTCCTAACGACCCAATCCAGGGTCCTCCTTGATGGAATTTTCCAGAGGCAGTCAGCACCCTCCTAATCCCCCCTCCCTCCTGGCTACACAACCGGATAACAGGTTCTCATGGTTAACCAGTTACTGTTGACCACTGACCGCATTCTTCAGCCAACCTTGAAAAAGAGAAGGATGTTAGCCGCAGGAAGACTCAAGTCACAAACACCTGCCACTCAGAGTTGGCCACTTAATAATCACAGAATCCTCTGGGGGAACTAGGATGCTTTGCCACACAGATCTATTCCCCCCTTATACTGGTTGGGATTGTGGGCCTTGATCTTGACCCATATTAGAACAATCACTTTCTCTCTCTTTCTCTCTGTCTCTCTCCGAACAAAGGCAGGAGTGTAAGAGAGACTACGGTGGAGATCGACAACGGCCTCGCATCTAAAGAAAGGTTGAGGATTTCCTCAAGGGGATCCCAAGGACATATTTCCTTCCCGAATGAACATCCAGAGAGTGAGTATCTTTCACAGTTAGGTCACGGGAAAAGGGCAAGGAGGTGCCATGGGGGATTTCTGATTCACTTCTGAGCAACGTTTCGTATGGTGGTTAAGATCAGCCAAAGTGGCAAAGGCCAAAGGGTAAACATATAGAGGAGGGGTTCATCAGGAGCTATTAGCCACAAGGTATAAATACGAGTTCTCGGTCTGGGGCAAAGGATGCTCTGTATTCTTGGTGCTTGGGGGGAGGATCAACAGTGGGGATGCTTCTAGTGTGCTGGCCCCACTGATGGACCTCCTGATGACACCTGGTGTTTTTGGCCACTGTGTGACAGACTGTTGGACTGGATAGGCCACTGGCCTAATCCAGCATTGGCTTCTCTTATGTTATTATGTTCTTAAAGGGCCATCAGTCCTTGTCTACAGTCACATAGATGCCTTTGGACCTTAGGAGCCTTCCCAGGTGCTAACGGGATCTCTGTCTTTATTCTAGCAGAGGATGATCAGAGGAAGGAAGAGGATGAGGAAGTTCATCAACAAACATCAGATAAAGTTAAAAGTGAAGACTTCAAAGTCAACGTCAAGAATCAAGGCAGACCGATGAGAAAGAAAGGCAGTCATGTGGCTGAGAAGAGAGATAGAACACAGCATAACGTACATAATCCAAAGCACAGGATAATGAAGGCAAGTAAATCCATTCGGTGTGAAAAGTACTTCAAAAATAGCTCACAGCTCTTTGAACACCAGAGACTACACAGAGTCAAGAAACCTTTTGAATGTTCAGTGTGTGGAAAGAGATTCAATGAGAGAGACTCTCTTCAGAAGCATCAAAGAACCCACACAGGTGAGAAACCTTTTGAATGCTCAGAGTGTGGAAAGAGATTCAGTCAGAGTGGCACTCTTCAGAAGCATCGAAGATCCCACACAGGGGAGAAACTATTTGAATGTTCAGTGTGTGGAAAGAGATTCAGTAGCAGTAGCCATCTTCAAAAGCATCAGCGAACCCACACAGGGGAGAAACCTTTTGAATGCTCAGAGTGTGGAAAGAGATTCAGTAGCAGTGGCGGTCTTCAGTATCATCAAAGAACCCACACAGGGGAGAAACCTTTTGAGTGCTCAAAGTGTGGAAAGAGATTCAGTAGCAGTGACGGTCTTCAGAAGCATCAAAGAACCCACACAGGGGAGAAACCTTTTGAATGCTCAGAGTGTGGAAAGAGATTCAGTGAGAGTGGCAATCTTCAGAAGCATCAGAGAACTCACACAGGGGAGAAACCGTTTGAATGCTCAGAGTGTGGAAAGACATTCAGTGAGAGTGGCTCCTTTCAGAAACACCAAAGAACCCACACAGGGGAGAAACCTTTTGAATGCTCAGAGTGTGGAAGGAGATTCAGTATGAGTAGCAATCTTCAGAAGCATCAGAGAACCCACACAGGGGAGAAACCGTTTGAATGCTCAGAGTGTGGAAAGAGATTCAGTGAGAGTGGCACTCTTCAGAAGCATCACATATCCCACACAGGGGAGAAACCTTTTGAATGTTCAGTGTGTGGAAAGAGATTCAGTAGCAGTAGCCATCTTCAAAAGCATCAGCGAACCCACACAGGGGAGAAACCTTTCGAATGCTCAGAGTGTGGAAAGAGATTCAGTAGCAGTGACGGTCTTCAGTATCATCAAAGAACCCACACAGGGGAGAAACCTTTTGTGTGCTCAGAGTGTGGAAAGAGATTCAATAGCAGTGACGGTCTTCAGAAGCATCAAAGAACCCACACAGGGGAGAAACCTTTTGAATGCTCACAGTGTGGAAGGAGATTCAGTGAGAGTGGCAATCTTCAGAAGCATCAGAGAACCCACACAGGGGAGAAACCGTTTGAATGCTCAGAGTGTGGAAAGAGATTCAGTGAGAGTGGCTCCTTTCAGAAACACCAAAGAACCCACACAGGGGAGAAACCTTTTGAATGCTCAGAGTGTGGAAAGAGATTCAGTCAGAGTGGTAATCTTCAGAAGCATCAGAGAACCCACACAGGGGAGAAACCGTTTGAATGCTCAGAGTGCGGAAAGAGATTCAGTGAGAGTGGCTCCTTTCAGAAACACCAAAGAACCCACACAGGGTAGGAACCTTTTGAATGCTCAGAGTGTGGAAAGAGATTCAGTGAGAGTGGCTCCTTTTAGAAACAGCAAAGAACCCATACAGGGGAGAAACCTTTTGGATGCTCAGAGTGTTGAAAGAGATTCAGTCAGTGTGGCCATCTTCACGTGCATCAGAGAACCCATACAAGGGAGAAATCTTTTGAATGCTCAGAGTGTGGAAAGAGATTCAGTCGGAGTGGCACTCTTCAGAAGCACCAAAGAACCCACACAGGGGAGAAACCTTTTGAATGCTCAGAATGTGGAAAGAGATTCAGTGAGAGTGGCTCTCTTCAGAAGCACCAAAGAACCCACACAGTGGACAAACCTTTTGAATGCTCAGAGTGTGGAAAGAGATTTAGTGAGAGTGGCACTCTTTGGACCCACCAAAGAACCCACACAGGGGAGAAAACTTTTGAATGCTCAGAGTGTGGAAAGAGGTTCAGTCAGATTGGCAATCTTCAAAAGCATTTAAGAACCCACATTGGGGCTAAACCTTTTGTATGCTCAGAGTGTGGAAAGAGATTCAGTCTGAGTGGTCATCTTCACGTGCATCAGAGAACCCACATGGCGGAGAGACGTTTTGATTGCTCAGAGTGTGGAAAGAGATTCAGTCGGCATGACCATCTTCACGTGCATCAGAGAACCCACACAGGGGAGAAAGCTTTTGATTGCTCAGAGTGTGGAAAGAGATTCAGTCAGAGTGGCCATCTTCAGCAGCATCAGAGAACCCACACAGGGGAGAAACCTTTTGAATGCTCAGAGTGTGGAAAGAGATTCAGTGATAGTGGCTCTTTACAGAAGCACCAACGAACCTACACGGGAAAAATCTTTTGAATGCTCACAGTGTGGAAAGAGTTTCATCAATAGTGGCCGTCTTCAGAAGCACCAAAGAACCCTCACAGGGCAGAAATCTTTTGAATATTCAGAGCGTGGAAAGAAATTCAGTGAGAGTGACCATCTTCACGTGCATGAGAGAACCCACATGGGGAGAAACCTTTTGAATGTGGAAAGAGGTTCAGTCAGATTGGCAATCTTCAAAAGCATCAGAGAACCCACATGGGGGCGAAACCTTTTGTATGCTCAGAGTGTGGAAAGAGATTCAGTGGGAGTGGCATTCTCCATCAGCATCTTAGAATTCACACATTTTTACTCTAGAGATCTCATGTGAAACAATAAGAAATGATAACCAAATCCAAGGACTGAAGTTAAAAGGGTAAAGAATATAAAATTCAAGTTTTTGCCGACTATCTGGCAATTATACTAAAAGAACCCCCCCCCCCGATCTATGGTTCATTTGATAGGCGTACTAAATCAATATGGACAGTTGGCAGGTTCAAAATCAATTTCAAGAAGACTAAAATGTTGGTGAAAAATTGTACAGTAGAACAAATTCAGGAATTACAGAGAAGGTTCAGAAGAAAATGAAATATCTAGGTGTCCTTTATATCAAACAAAGCTTCGACATTATTACAACATAATTATCATAAATTGTTGGCAGAAATCAAAAGGGATCTTGATGATCTTGGAACGACCTGCAACTCTCTCTAATGGGGAGAATTGCTGTTATTAAGATGAATATCTTGCCACGAGTTTTATTTTCAAACCATGCCAATCCTTAAAAATCAGTTATTTTTCAAGAAATTAGAAAAGTTGGTAAGAGGCTTTATCTGGTAACAAAAAAGACCAAGAATTAACCTGAAAGCACTTCAGGAGAGAAAGGATAGAGGAGGCCTAGCACTCACGGATTGGCGTCTGTACTACCAAGCCATGTCCTTGTCCTGGATTTTTGACTGGGTCTTACTAAATAACGCTAGAATTCTGAAGTTGGAAGGGCACAATCTTTTAGTAGGGTGGCAAACGTTGATGTGGTATACTGAACAGGATGTTCACACATATTTTAAACACCATATACTTAGAGCAGCCTTACTAAAAATTTGGCTGGAAATCAAAGAATTTTTTAATGTGAAAACACCAAAATGGGTAGCACCCTTAGAAGCGTTTGTAAATCCCAACTTTTTTTTTTTTTTGCAAATAAATTTTTATTCATTCTTTGATTATACACAAATAATAGTTATACACAAATAGTACTTCATTTTTCCCTCCCCCCTCTCCCTCTCCCTCTCCCTCCCCCCCCGTCCTACTGATTCTATATTATTAATCCATCCATGTACACAGCTTCCTGATCCCACTCCAGGCTTTACTTTTACTCTCCGAATTCCCAGTTGACCTCAACCAATGAAAATACTTTGTCCAATTATTATTTATTCTTTCCTTTTTCTCTTCCCATGAGGCATCCCCTCAAAGGCAGATCACGATTTCAGAACTAACGTCCTCATATAGATACTGGAACCAACTTGCCCATGTCCATTTTGTTTTATCTTTCCATCCCCTAGCGATGGCGGCTTGTGTTGCAAGAATCATGGCTTTATATAATTTATTATCCTTTTTTCCCAATGTAGCGCTCCCCAGAATACCTGTAAATAATATATTTACATCCCTCACTAGTGTAGTTCCTAAGATTTTTTCCATTTCCTGAATGGTATCCGTCCAGAACCTAAAAATTTCTGGACAATCCCACCACATATGTATATACCACCCCTTATCTTTTCCGCAATGCCAACATTTTGGACTCAGACCTTTTATCATGTATGCTAACTGGGGCGGCGTTCTGTACCATTTCAAAACCAATTTTCTAGTCATTTCCTTATATTTATCTGATTTTATATTTTTATTTTCCTTTATGATTTTATGCACTATTTGGTCGGTCAATTCGATTTCTCTCTGCCATTTTAATTGTATCACTCGTCCTATATAATCCACCTCACTGACCATTAGATTGTATAAGTCCCCCACTATACCTTTTTTTGCAAGTTCAATCTTTAACATAATTGCCTTCAATCGACTTTCCTTGGGTATTACCTCTGGGCAGGATAGTTTACTTATTGCCTCATATAATCCATAAACCCGTAGCCAATTCCTTTCCCCCAGCATTTCCATGCATTTTTCTCTTGGTAACAATGATCCTGACTTGTCCAATAAGTCCTTTACTCTGTTCAAGCCTTTCTTTTTAAAATTTTCCCACCATATGGGGTCGTTAGATTCCTGTAATAGTTCTAATGGAGTCCATTTGACGAGATCCAATGACCAGGCTCCTTCCCATCTTTTCCACACCCTGAGGCCGATAGCCCTCGGCCCTATTGTTTCTTTGATTTCTCCTGCTAAGTTCTTTGTGAACACCCCCCATTTTCCTTTCCCCTTATTTACTTCATTTTCTATTCTTGCCCATTTCCTATCTCTATTTATCTCTGCATCCAATAGATGTTTGATTTGGAATGCCTCAAAATAGCTCTCTAAATTTGTCAAACTCCACCCCATCTCGTCTTGTGGGGTGTAGATTATTTTTTGAGTAACCCTAGCTGATTTACTTCCAAAAACCCACTCCCTTAACTGTCTATTCCATTCCCTTGCTTGTTTTCTTGGTATTTCTGATGGGAGGACCTGGTATAAATAGCTTAGCTTTGGGATTAGAAACATTTTAATTGCTCTAATTTTAGTTAATATATTCATTGATTTAGTCTTCCATACCCTCATATTTTTACGAATCTTCTTCCATATTTCATAATAATTATTTTTATCAATTTTATTCATTCTTTTAAAAATTTTAATGCCTAAATATTTTAACATTTTACATCCCTTTGGTATGGCTGTTTCTTTCTCCACTAATATCTGTTCCCCCTTGGGTATATTGTAATATATTATTTCGGATTTCCCCATATTAACACCTAACCCAGAGTAATGTTCGAAATCCTGTAGTATTATTTTCAGTTCCCGGACTGCCGTTAGTGGATCTTTAAGTACCAAAAGTATATCATCTGCAAAGAGATTAAGTTTAACCTCTTCCTTTCCCACTTTATAGCCTTCTATTCTAGGGGAGTTCCTTATCCTATCTGCCAAAATTTCTATAGCCATCACAAATAATAAGGGTGACAGTGGACATCCCTGCTTTACACCTCTCGAAATTAAAAACTCTTTTGATCTGCCTCCATTTATCCACAATGTTGCTGTTCCTTGTTTATAAAGATCTTTTACAGCTTCTAGGAAATTCCCTTCTATTCCACTATCCTTTAATGTCCCCCAGAGAAAATCGTGTTCAACAGTATCGAAAGCTTTGAATATATCCAATTTCAATAATGCCAATTTCTTTTCTTTATGTTGGTGTTTATGTGCTAGAACATTTAAAATGTTCCTTATTGGATGGAAAATTTGTCTGTTTTTAATAAATCCATACTGGTCTTCTCCTATTAATTTTTGGCAATATTTTATCTAGTCTATTAGCTAGCACCTTGGCAAATATTTTATAATCCTGGTTCATAAGGCTAATTGGCCTATATGAACCAACCTCCTTAGGATCCTTTGACGGCTTTAGTATCACCACCATCTCTGCCTGTTTCCATGTGTTAGGGGTATTTCCACCTTTCATTATATCGTTAAATAAGAATAACATTTCTGGTATCAGTATTTCTATCATTTCTTTGTAGTATTCTGCCGTGTATCCGTCTGTTCCCGGGGATTTTCCTAATTTTAATTGTTTAATTACCTTTTCAATTTCTGAAGCACTTATGTCTTTGTTAAGAAGCTCCTGATCATTTTTAGATATTTTTGTAGTCCATTTCTCCTTAAGTTCCCCTTTTCCTGAGGTATTATATAGACTTTGGTAGTATTTAACAAATGCTTCCCTTATTAAATGTGTTTCCCCCACCTCCTTCTGGCCCTGTCTTATACTTTTTATTCTCTGTTTTTCTTTTTTCCTCTTTAAATAATTAGCTAATTTCTTTTGTGAGTTTATGTTTGTTCTACGCCACTCGCTTTTAATTAAAGTCTCCCTCTTCCATACTAAAACTAAATCTTGGGTATCTAGATCATTTTTTAAAATTTGGATTTGCCTTTGCCGCTGTGTGTCAAATTTAATTAGTTGTTGTGCTTGCAAAATTTTTAGTTGTCCCAATTTGCTTTCGTTTTCTTTATCTCTCTGGCGTTTTAGTAACTTTTCTGTCCTAATTAGATGTCCCCTCATAACAGCCTTCGCTGCATCCCATACTATATGAGGTGCCATCGATCCTTTGTTTTCTTTGAAATAGTATGTTAGCTGTTTTACTATATAGTCCCTGTATTCCTTTTTACTTAAAACTATGTTTTTATATCTCCACCTCCCTTCCGATTTCTCCATTTGTATTGCCAAGTCCACTATAATTGGGGCATGATCAGAGATCAGTATTGGCTGTACTTCAACTTCATTAATTTTCAATACCTGTGAATCTGATATCAAAACATAATCAATACATGTATACTTTTTATGTCTCGCAGAGAAGAAGGTGGGCCCCGATTTTTTTCCTTTTGCTTCAAACACCTCTATTAAACCCCATTTCCTAACATTCAAATTTGAAAGATTCATATTAAAGTCTCCTGCCATGATTATTTCACCTTGACTATAGGCCTGTATTCTTTGCAGGATTCCTAATAGGAATCTCTTTGTTCCCGCATTTGGTGCGTAAACATTGACCAAGGTAAACATTTTATTATCTAGCTTACACTTCAAAAAAATATATCTCCCTCTTTGTCCTCTTTACGGTCCAATATCTCCATATTTAAATCACTCCTCGCCAAAATGGCTACCCCCCTCGACTTTGCCGTTCCCCTTGCATCTGCCACTACTTTCCAAAGTGGGGAGGACAAAATTGGCTTAGCATCTTTCCTAGCCTTATGAGTCTCTTGAAGGTATATCAGCCCCACCTTTAATTTTCTGGCCAAAGCTAATACTCTATGTCTTTTCACATTTGAGGTCAATCCATTCACATTTAAAGACAAAAGTTTAACCATTACCCAGTAGGAAACACCAGGCTGTGCCTTTTATACTTGTGCAATGTTACATCAGTAATCCCCCCGTGCAAAAGAGTTCGTGCGTTCAGAAAAAAAAAAATTCTGCCCTCTTTTCACTCTTGTAGGTTCCGCTGGTCGTCCCCCCCCCTTACTTATCTATTTTCTTTTATTATTATTTATTGAGACCCAACTCTTCGCCCCAAATTTAGAGTTTCAGCTGCGGGCTAGTGTGCACTCGACGTTTTTGCTCTTCCCTCCTAAGTTAGGAGGGCTGCTACTCTCTCCTTCTAGCATTTCCTCCTCTTCTTCCTCTGCTTCTTCATCTCGGGTCTGTAACCCCAGATCAGCTAGCATATTCGACGCCTCCTTCTCATTTCTTGCAGTGTACCTTTTTCCGTCTCTAAACACAATCAGTATAGCCGGGTAGCCCCAGGTAAAGGGGATGCCTTTTTCATACAGTTTTTGAGCCCATGGCTGTAGCCTCTTCCTTTCCTGGAGTGTCTCTGGTGAAAAATCCAGCCGTACAAGCACTTTCCGATCTTTATACTGGAGGTCCTTTTTCTTTTTAAGTTCCTTAAAAACTAACGCTGCTTGTTTCTCCCGTGCAAACTTGACTATGATTTCTCTTGGAGCCCCGGAAGCTCTCCTTGCTCTCACTCGATGGGCTCTTTCTATATCGTTCTCTTGCACTTCCAAGCCTTGATTTTGCATCCATTCCACCAGTTCTTTCTCCACCTCTTGACGTGGAATATCTTCAGAAAAGCCCGTAAATCTAAGATTTGACCGTCTTGTTCTATCACTTAAGCGTCCTATCTGGGCAGTGAGTTGTTTTATCTTTTGTTCATTTTCCTCTGCTTTATTCTTCGACCCCACTGCTACCTCTTAAACCTCTGCCAACTCCGCACAGACAGATTTTATTTCAGCTTGCAACTGTCTGAAATCCCCCTTATATTCTGTTCCATGTTAAGCAACATTTCCCCAACCTCCTTTAAGTTTTTCGGGGGTTAAATTGTGCAGGTGTGGCCATTTCTTAGACGCTGAGCGCTTGTTGCCAGCAGCCTTGAAAGCGAAAGAACTTAATTAGCAGACTTGACTTACAGTTTTTGATGTTTTTCTTGGCTGCAGTTTGATAGAGGCTTCCGAAGGTTATAAATTTGTTTTCAAAAGAGCTGCTTTTTTGTTTTATTGGGTCATAAATCTCCTTGGTTATCGGAGCGAGGGTGGAAGACGACCTCTTCTCTCTACCGCATGCGCAGAACC
>JAPDNY010000984.1:0-20975 GCA_029375565.1 Gekko gecko
ACATAAGAACATAAGAACATAAGAGAAGCCAATGTTAGATCAGGCCAATGGCCCATCCAGTCCAACACTCTGTCACACAGCGGCCAAAATATACCAGGTGCCATCAGGAGGTCCAGCAGTGGGGCCAGGGCACCAGAAGCCCTCCCACTGCTGCCCCCTCCAGCACCAAGAATAGAGTGCATCACCTGCCCCAGACTGAGAGTTCCCATCTATACCCTGTGGCTAATAGCCACTGGTGGACTTCTGCTCCATATGTTTATCTAATTTCCTCTTGAAACTGTCCATGCTTGCAGCTGCCACGACCTCCTGTGGCAGTGAATTCCATATGTTAATCACTCTTTGGGTGAAGAAGTATTTCCTTTTATCTGTTCTAACCTGACTGCTCAGCAATTTCATAGAGTGCCCACGAGTTCTTGTATTGTGAGAAAGGGAGAAAAGTACTTCTTTCTCAACCTGCTCAATCCCATTCATAATCTTATAAACCTCGATCATGTCACCTCTCAGCCGTCGTTTCTCCAAGCTAAAGAGCCCCAAGCATTTTAACCTTTCTTCATAGGGAAGATGTTCCAACCCTTTTATCATTCTAGTTGCCCTTCTCTGCACTTTTTCCAATGCTATAATATCCTTTTTGAGATGTGGTGACCAGAACTGTACACAGTATTCCAAATGAGGTCGCACCAATGATTTATACAGGGGCATGATGATACTGGCTGATTTGTTATCAATTCCCTTCCTAATAATCCCCAGCATAGCGTTGGCCTTCTTTATTGCAGCTACACATTGTGTAGACATTTTCAGCGAGTTATCCACTACGACTCCAAGATCTCTCTCTTGGTCCGTCTCTGCCAGATCAGACCCCATCAACGTGTATTTATATTTAGGATTTTTGGCTCCAATGTGCATCACTTTGCACTTGGCCACATTGAACCCCATTTGCCACATTGACGCCCACTCACCCATCCTCGACAGATCCCTTTGGAGTGCCTCACAATCCTCCCTGGTTTTCACCACCCTGAACAACTTTGTGTCATCTGCAAATTTAGCCACATCACTGCTTACTCCCAATTCCAAATCGTTAATAAACAAGTTAAAAAGCATCGGACCGAGTACTGATCCCTGTGGTACCCCACTGCTTACCACCCTCCGCTGAGAAAGTTTCCCATTTATACTCACTCTCTGTTTTCTATTTATAAGCCAGTTTTTGATCCACAAGAGGACTTGTCCTTTTATCCCATGATTATTGAGCTTACTTAGGAGCCTTTGATGAGGAACTGTATCAAAAGCTTTCCGGAAGTCAAGGTAAATAATATCTATTGGGTCCCCCTTGTCCACATGTTTGTTCACTCCCTCAAAAAACACTAACAGGTTAGTCAGACAAGATCTTCCCTTACAGAACCCATGCTGAGTCTGCCTCAATAGTTTTTGTTCATCAATGTGCCTACTAATTCTTTCCTTAATAACAGTTTCCTCCAACTTACCCGGTATCAATGTCAGACTGACTGGCCTGTAATTTCCCGGATCTCCCCTGGAGCCCTTTTTAAAGATGGGAGTGACATTAGCTACCTTCCAGTCCTCAGGAATGGAGGCAGATTTTAAAGAAAGATTACATATTTTTGTCAGGAGATCCACAAGCTCACATTTGAGTTCTTTCAGAACTCTCGGATGAATGCCATCCGGGCCTGGTGATTTATTAGTTTTTAAATTGTCCATCAGTCGGAGGACTTCCTCTCTTGTTACCGCAATCTGATTCAGGTCTTTCAAACCCCCTCCCGAAATCGGTGCTTCTGGAGTGGGCAAACACTTCTCCTTTTCCACAGTGAAGACAGAGGCAAAAAATGCATTCAGCTTCTCAGCCATTTCCCTATCATCCTTCACTACTCCTTTTACCCCTTGGTCATCCAAGGGCCCCACTGCCTCCCTGGCTGGCTTCCTACTTCTAATGTATTTGAAGAAAGTTTTATTGTTGGTCTTTATGTTTTTTGCGATATGCTCCTCATATTCCCTTTTTGCTTGCCTGATCACAGACTTGCATTTTATTTGCCATAGTCTGTGTTCCCTTTTATCAACCTCACTAAGACTAGCTTTCCACCGCTTAAAGGAATCCTTCTTACCTTTTACAGCTTCCATTACTTTATTTGTTAACCATGCAGGCTTTTTTCTATACCTATTTGTACCTTTCCTAACCCGCGGTATATATTTTTTCTGAGCTTCTAGGATTGTCTTTTTAAATAGTCTCCAAGCTTCCCCAATGGTTTTGACCTTCTCCACTCTTCCTTTCAATTTCTTCCTCACATGTCCCCTCATACCAGAGAAGTTACCCCTTTTAAAGTTAAAAGTGGTTGCGTCAGTCTTTTTGGGCAACTCCCTATCTGTACTAATGTTAAACTCAATGACATTATGGTCACTGTTCCCAAGTGGTGCAATCACTTTTACATCTCTCACCAGGTCTTGGGTGTTACTTAGGACCAAATCCAGGATCGCCTCTCCCCTGGTAGGATCTGTGACCATCTGTTCCACAGCACAGTCATTGAGAGTGTCTAAGAACGCAATCTCTTTTTCCCGACTAGAACTCATATTGACCCAATCAATGTGTGGGTAGTTAAAGTCGCCTATTACAACACAGTTAATTCGTCTAGCCGCTATCTTTAATTCATTCATCATTTTATAATCCTCCTCTATCTTTTGATCTGGTGGGCGATAACAAACTCCCACTGTTAAGCCTCCTTTTGGACCCACTATTTCAACCCATAGCATTTCCAGAAGTGAATCCAATTCTCTTACCCTCTCAATCTTACTGGACGGTATACCCTCTCTGACATACAGAGCCACCCCACCTCCAACCCTTTCCCCCTATCCTTCTGATATAATTTATAACCAGGAATCACCGTATCCCACTGAATTTCCTCATCCCACCAAGTTTCTGAAATACCCACAATGTCTATTTCCCCCCCAACACCAAGCATTCCAACTCCCCGATTTTACCTCGGAGACTTCTAGCATTTGTGTATAAACACTTATAGTTTCCCATGTTTGTTAAGCCCACAGCCTTCCTCTTGCTGCCTCGAGACCTTGCCAGGCAGTTCCTATCATTAGCCACAGTCTCAGTGGACAATTGTAATCCATTTCCTTGTACAAAAGTAATAGCTACCCCTTCATCTCTTTGAGATGAGCCATCCCGAACCAGAGATTTTTCATCTCCTATCGGCTTTCCCCCATTATTCAGTTTAAAAACTGCTCTGCCACCTTTTTGATTTTGAGCACCAGCAGCCTGGTTCCTTCTCGGGACAAGTGGAGACCGTCCCTTTTGTACAGCTCCCTCTTGTCCCAAAAAGCATCCCAGTGCCTAACAAACTTGAACCCTTCCCCCTACACCACCATCTCATCCACGCATTGAGACTCCTGATCTGTGCCTGTCTCTCCGGCCCTGCGCGTGGAACAGGTAGCACTTCCGAGAAGGCTACCTTGGAGGTCCTGGCCTTGAGTTTCCTGCCCAGCAGCCTAAATTTCTCCTCCAGGACCTCACGACTGCATTTCCCCACATCGTTGGTGCCGACGTGCACCACGACCACTGGCTCCTCCCCAGCACTATCTACTAGCCTATCTAAAACACGTGTAATGTCCGCTACCTTCGCACCAGGCAGGCAAGTCACCATACGGTCAGTACGCGGGTTCGCCACCCAGCTGTCTACCTGCCTAAGGATCGAATCACCAACTACCAAGAGCCCCCCTCCCACCCTTCCCAGGGACGGTTCCTTGGTACGAAAGGATACCCGTTCACCAGCTGAAGAAGAGGTCCCTTCTGAGGGCACATTCCCCTTATCCTCAGCATGGTGCCCCTTTTCCCTTGACCCTCATGCTCCCTGGCAGCAGCCGGGCTGCCAGATCCAGAGTGGGACATATCTAACAAGTCCCCGAGAGTCTTCCCCGTGCACCTAACTGACTGTCCCTGCTTCTCCAGGTCAGCCACCTTGGCCTCAAGGGAGCAAACTCACTCCCTGAGAACCAGGAGCTCCTTGCACCGAGCACACACCCAAGACTTCTGACCAGTGGGCAGATAGTCATACATGTGACACTCCATGCAAAACACTGGATAGCCCCCAACCCCCTGCTGGCATTCTGGCTTCATAATTGTTTTTAAACAAATACTTTTCTATAACCCCCCTTTTAAAACCCTTTGTATTTATATGGCTCCTGTTGTAGGAGTCTACTTACCTTACCAAGGAGCCAAGGTCCTGGCTTTCTGGCTCTTCCTGGGCTTCTTACAGAGCCCCTAGGCCAAGAGCCACAGGCAAAGAGCCTTGCCCTTTTGCTCTCGCCCTTCGGCTCGTGCCAGAGGCTCGTGCTAGAGGCACCTTTCTCCCCGACAGAGCCCCAAAGCAACTTATATCCTCCCCCTTTCCTCCATTTTATTCTCATGACAACCCTGTGAGGTAGGTTAGGCTGAAAACGTGTGAGTGGCACAAGGTCACCCAGCGAACTTCCATGGCAGAATGGGGGTCTGGACCTGGGTTTCACATATTTTAGTCCAACCCTGTCACCACTACACCACGCTGGCTCTGACCACCAGACCGCATGGGGATTCATATGCCTGAATTCTAAGCATCCCAAAATTCTAAGCACCAAAATGCTAGATCAGGGGTCCCCGATCCTTTTTTATTAGTTTTAAAGATAAGAAATCCGGACAAAACAAAAAAACAAAAAACACAGTACAAAAATAACATACAACAGAACAAAAAAAAATTCAACAGTAAACATACATTGGTACTTATACTCTAGTCTCTGGTTTAGTTCCACATGTTATCCTCGAATCACGCTATTGTGCACCTAAGTTAAATATTTAAGTTTATGAATCATTTCTTCTTTTGTTGGGCTTTCTTCTTTTTTCCAGTACTTAGCGTACAGTACTCTAGCTAACGTTATAACAATCTTTGTGAGCCTTTGGGCACTACTGGAATTCTGACACAATGTGGTGGGCACAGCCACAAAATGGCTGCCACAGGAGGTGAGGCCAACCACAAAATGGCTGCCACAGTTTAACTTCAGTCACTCAGTGAAGATCCTTGTGCTGTGGTAGCAGCTGCTCCCAAAGTGATATTTTTTAAAAGCCAGTCAAATCTCCAGTGGCCAATCAGGAGCTTTGTTGGGGAAAGCCCCACCTGACCCTGCCCACTTTCTAAAATCACTTGGCGGGCACCAGGAAAGGTGTTGGTGGACATCATGGTACCCATAGGCACCACACTGGGGGCACCTGTGCTATATGGGTGAGAGAAGTCTTCTAGCCCAGTATTCACCCTTAACATAAAGGGTCTCATTACAAGTTTTTAACTTGTTTATTAACGATTTGGAATTGGGAGTAAGCAGTGATGTGGCTAAATTTGCAGATGACACGAAGTTGTTCAGGGTGGTGAAAACCAGGGAGGATTGTGAGGCACTCCAAAGGGATCTGTTGAGGATGGGTGAGTGGGCGTCAACGTGGCAAATGGGGTTCAATGTGGCCAACTGCAAAGTGATGCACATTGGAGCCAAAAATCCTAAATATAAATACACATTGATGGGGTCTGATCTGGCAGAGACTGACCAAGAGAGAGATCTTGGAGTCGTAGTGGATAACTCGCTGAAAATGTCTACACAATGTGTAGCTGCAATAAAGAAGGCCAACGCTATGCTGGGGATTATTAGGAAGGGAATTGATAACAAATCAGCCAGTATCATCATGCCCCTGTATAAATCATTGGTGCGACCTCATTTGGAATACTGTGTACAGTTCTGGTCACCACAACTCAAAAAGGATATTATAGCATTGGAAAAAGTGCAGAGAAGGGCAACTAGAATGATAAAAGGGTTAGAACACCTTCCCTATGAAGAAAGGTTAAAATGCTTGGGGCTCTTTAGCTTGGAGAAACGACGGCTGAGGGGTGACATGATCGAGGTTTATAAGATTATGAATGGGATTGAGCAGGTTGAGAAAGAAGTACTTTTCTCCCTTTCTCACAATACAAGAACTCGTGGGCACTCTATGAAATTGCTGAGCAGTCGGGTTAAAACAGATAAAAGGAAATACTTCTTCACCCAAAGAGTGATTAACATATGGAATTCACTGCCACAGGAGGTCGTGGCAGCTGCAAGCATGGACAGTTTCAAGAGGAAATTAGATAAACATATGGAGCAGAAGTCCACCAGTGGCTATTAGCCACAGGGTATGGATGGGAACTCTCAGTCTGGGGCAGGTGATGCACTCTATTCTTGGTGCTGGAGGGGGCAGCAGTGGGAGGGCTTCTGGTGCCCTGGCCCCACTGCTGGACCTCCGGATGGCACCTGGTATATTTTGGCCGCTGTGTGACAGAGTGTTGGACTAGATGGGCCATTGGCCTGATTCAACATTGGCTTCTCTTATGTTCTTATGTTCTTAAGTTACACAATCGTTGTGTCTGCCTTAACCTTTGGAACAGCATGGCTGCCCCTTGGCCTGCCTCTGGATTCTTGTTTTTAAGAACTGGATCCAATGAGTGATTGAACACAACCAGCTTGTATTTGTCAGCAACTGAATGTTAATTGCAAATGGGTAGACATAGGGTTGCCAGATCTGGGTTGGAAAGTACCTGGAGAATTTTGGGGTGGAACCTGAGGAAGGCAGAGTTCGGGGAAGGGAGGCACTTCAGTGGGGTATAATGCCACAGAGTCCACTTTACAAAGCAGCCATTTTCTCCAGGCGAACTGATCTCTGTCACTGAGGGATCAGATGTAATTGCAGGAGATCTCCAGCTACCACCTGGAGGTTGGCAACCTTAGGTAGGTAGGTCTGTTATAACAAAATTAAGTGAAAGTCCAGAGGCACTTAAAGACTAAGGCTGAAATAAATGTTGTCAGTCTTTAAGGTGCCACTGGACTTTTAAAAAACTTAATGTTAGCCAGTTGATGACACCATTGTTTTAACCTTCCTAACCAATGTTTTGATCGCTGTTTTTATGTTTGATATGTATTGTAACTCTGTTTTTTAACTGCTTTAATGATGTGTGTTCCAGAGGGTTGATTTTAATGGTTTTAAAATGTGATTTTATCATGTATGTTTAAAATTGTCAGTTGCCTTGGTGGCCCTTGTAAGGGCAGAAATGCTGGATGCAAATTTTAAAAATAAAATAAACTACCCTCCAATTTGTTGATATGGAGTTTAATCACTTTGATCCTGTTTTCCTGCCAGAGGTCTTACTTTGGGGCTCAAAGCATCATCTTTCATTAAAAGAATGGCACTGAATTTTAAAGAAAAGTCTGTATGTGATCTCTCTATATTTCTATATCTCTATAAAGTAAAGGTAAAGGTTCCCTTGCTCGAAAGCCAGTCGGATCCGACTCTAGGGTTGCGGTGCTCATCTCTGTTTCAAAGCCGAAGAGCCAGTGCTGTCCGAAGACGTTTCCGTGGTCATGTGGCCAGCATGACTAAACACCAAGGCGCACGGAACGCTGTTACCTTCCCACCAAAGTGGTACCTATTTATCTACTTGCAATTTCTTGCTTTCGAACTGCTAGGTTGGCAGGAGCTGGAACCAGAGACGGGAGCTCACTCCGTCATGCAGCACTCTCGGGTCTCGAACTGCTGAACTACTGACCTTCCACAGCCTGCAGTTCAGCGTCTTAACCACTTGAGCCACCGCAGTCCATTATATCTCTATATTTGATGCTAAAAATGCAAAATGAAAGTATTATTGTTTTGATGCATTACTCTTTATGTTCCGGTTTGGCAAACAATTCCCTTATCAATCGCAGGAAACAATTGGGAGAATCGCTTCCTTGCTCCCATTAGCCTCTTTATGCGAGGACAGTGTGACTCCTCTGTTCTCTCCACCTACCTTACAGGGCCACAGAAAAGATGTGAGTTGACAGAAAGAACATGGATGAGATCCTCAGTTTTCTTGATGCAGCGAGGTATTTTTTTAACAGGAGGAATATTCAAGCATAGGAATTTTGTCCCCTCCCCTTTCAGTTTGAAGTCGTGCACCCAGACATTGGCTTGCTGTTTGATGGAACTGAGGTCGGAAGTAGCTTCAAAGGAAGCATTCTGCAGGTGCTGCTGATACCACCACTTGGGGATCATAAAATCATAGGATCACAGAGTTGGAAGGGGACCTACTGGCCATCTAGTCCACCCCCCTGCTCAATGCAGGATCAGCCTAGAGCCTCCCTGACAAGCGTTTGCCCAGCTGCTGCTTAAAGACGGCCAGTGAGGGGGAGCTCACCACCCCCCTAGGCAGCTGATTCCACTCTTGAACAACTCTGACTGTCAAAAAGTTTTTCCTAATATCCAGCTGGTACCCTCCTGCCCTCAATTTAAACCTATTATTGCGAGTCCTCTCCTCTGCTGCCAACAGGAACAGCTTCCTGCCCTCCTCTAAGGGACAGCCCTTCAGATACTTAAAGGGAGCAATCATGCCCTCCCCAACCTCATCTTCTCCAGACTAAACATTCCAAAGTCCCTCAGCCTTTCCTCATAGGGCTTGGTCTCCAGGCCCCCCCAATCATCCTCATGAGTCTCCTCTGCACATCTTCCTCTATTCTGTCCACATCCTTTTTGAAGTGAGACTTCCAGAACTGTACAAAACACTTCAGGTGTGGCCTGACCAATGCAGTGTACACAGTGGGACTATAACATCTTGCGATTTGGATGTTATGCCTCTGTTGATACACCCCCCCCCAAGATCACATTAGCCTTTTTTGTCGCTGCATCACACTGGGTGCTCATATTTAACTTATGATCCACCCACACCCTGATATCTTGTTCATACACACTGTGACCCATGAATGGTGGGAGCTTAACTTACTCACCCTGTGTCCGGAAAATCCATAAAAAAAGAATGGAAGGGGGACTTCTGCAGGAAAATAGTGGTTGGGCAAGAGAAGATAAGCCTCTCACCCTATGTGCTGATTCTCCCCTGGAAGTCCACCCCCAGCCCACAATTTAGCATTATGAGAGAAACTGTTTGTTCAGGAACTGCTTTTCTCTTGATAGTGAATTCCCTCCCATGCATGCACACACACTATGATGAGGTTTTTGTAGGAAAAGGAAGTGACTTTGAAATGCTGTGTCGAAGCTTGTGGCACAGAAATACACAGCTGAATCCTTTTGCTCCACAGGCGAAATCTCCAGGTTAGAGTTGCTGTTCTGGGGCTGCGCAGCTCTGAAACGTTGAGAGACGTTACCTGTGTGCTGTAGTTCTGTATTATAGAAAGAGAAGAGGAGCTGCAGGCCCTGCCCTGCGTCCTGCCAGTACCAGTACATGGCATTGTGCCCATTAGTTTGTACACACTTCATGTGGGCGATCTGGCCTTTCTGCAGGATCAGACTTGGCTGTTGAGTGATCTCAGCGTCTAAGCATCCTTGGAGAAAAGGAGGGGAGAGAAATTGCAGGTAATTTGAATCAAAAAACGACAACTGCTTTTAATAGAAAACACGCAAAAAAAATGCCTTGAGCCTCCTAAGGACTTACCTGCTTCCAGAAGGCAAATGAGCACACTCCAGCCAATCCACATCTCCACTGCTCTGGGAGGAGGGTCAAGTTTTGACAGGCTTTATTTGAGTTCAGTATTCACTTCCTTCTTAGGATCCGACAAATGAGCTCCACCAGGCATCAAACTGGGTGGAAACTGAGGCAGTTGACTTTATTGGCTCTCATCAGTCCAATAAATCTTCAGATGATTAATCAGCGTTGGCTGCTTGTAGCTGTCGGGATGGAGAACTAAGGCGGTCTCTCATAATTCAATAAGATTCTAGTCAAAGTCTCCCTGATTACTGGTGACAGCTCTCAATCCGGCAGGAATTGGCCGGGGCTAAAAGCATCTTGTCCCAAAACATTGGATTGTCTAACCTGTGAGAGCTCCATCTACTGGCAAGCAGAAGCTTCAGTTATGAGCCAGCACCACACGCTTCAAAGAAGTTTCCTGTGGTTGTACTATTGTCCAACTGTCAGAGGGTAAAGCTGTAGATCTGTATGCTGCACTCCTAATGCAGAAAGGACATGCTTTCTCCTTGGTGGGTACTGGTTGTATAAGCACAGGGGCAAGAAAAGCTACCAGCCCAACCCTCCTATTGACTTCCCACTGCAAATGCACTTCATCCCTTATGAAGAAGAAGAGATTGGTTTTATACCCCACCCTTCACTACCCAAGGGAGTCTCAGAGCGGCTTACAAGCTCCTTTCCCTTCCCCTCCCCACAACAGACACCCTGTGAGGTAGGTGGGGCTGAGAGAGATCTGACAGAAACTGCTCTTTTTTCAAGAACAGCTGTGCCAGATCTTATGACTGACCCAAGGTCACACCAGCAGTTGCATGTGGAGGAGTGGGGGAATCAAACCTGGTTCTCCCAGATTAGAGTCTGCGTACTTAACCACTACACCAAACTGGCTCTCTTATGGGGTCTACAATATTATGTTCTGTCTGTCCTTACAAGTATGCTCCTAATGTGTTATTTCTCCATCTCTTAACATGTCACATTTAATTGCTTATGCTTTGATTCCAGTTTGTTTCAACTCCATTTCAGATTTCTGCTTGTTTTCAGATTTCTGCGACCCAATCCCTGTTTTGCTGTTTGTTGGATGTCCCAGCTTGCTGACTGTGTTTGGGAGGGGCTGTGGCTGAGTGGCAGAACATCTAGTTGGCATGCAGAAGGTCCCAGATTCAATCCCCAGCATCTCTAGTTAGAAGATCTGGCAATAGGAGATGTGAAAAACCACTGCCTGGGACCGTGGAAAGCCACTGCTAGTCTGAATAGACAATACTGACTCTGGTGGACCAGGGATCTGATTCATTTAAAGGCAGTTTCATGTGACCTATACAATGTAACTTGTCTTAAGTTTCAGTGAGAAAGGCAGACTAGAAATGCTGTCAATAAATAAAATACCAGCAACACTAAGGAAAGCCAGTGAGGGGGTGGAGTCGTATGTGTCCCTGGTAATTTCTGTTTCTGCACATGTGTGGCCACACACACAAAATCAGATGAAAGGAGGAGGTTTTTGTAGGAAGAGGTGGTGGCTTTGAACGGCTGTGTCTTGGCTGCTTGCGCAGAAATACACGCCCAAATCCTCTGGCTTCACCGGCGAAATGTTCAGGTTGAAGCGGTCCTTCTGGGGCTGGTCAGCTCTGAAACGGTCTGAAATTTTGCCTTTCTCTGTTTGCTTCTGGCCATAGAAAGAAAACAGAAACTCGAGACCCTGTCCTGCATCCTGCCGATACCAGTACATGGCATTGTGCCCTTTCTTTTGGTGGCAGACCAGCAGGGCGGTTTGGTTTTCCTGCAGGACCAGACTCGGTTGTTGGATGATCTCAGCATCGCAGCGACCTGGGAGAGAAAGAAGGAGGGGGACGTCTTAATCCTCCTTGAAAACAGCAGCTCAGAGGGTAAAACTTAGAGGAATCTCTAAAGGATAATATTTTGAGCCAGACATGGTCGTACCAACTTCCAGGAGGCCAATGAGCACAGCCCAACCGATCCACATTTCCGCTGCTCTGAAAGGAGGCGGAGCTTCTGGGATATCCTTTATTGGCTTCCGTGTTCCCTTCCTTCTCAGGGTCTAACCAATGGGTTCTGCGTATAGCGTCACAAGGGGGAGAAACTCTGGCAGTCTGCTTTAATTGCTCTGACTAATTGCTCTGACTAACTCTTTAGGTGATTGATCAAAGCAGGCTGCATTTAATGGTGAGGACAGAGAGCTGATGGATTCTCTTGGAACACAGTATGAACTGGGTCAGGATCTGCCTCTTTTCCCCATGAAAACCACATCTTGCAGCCTTGGTGTGGGAAGCTCAAATCGCCAGCATAAACAGAAGGACAAGAACTTGTAGATCTAAGTACAACTGGAGGACAATCTGCCCACCAAGCTTTTGTATTTCTCTGTTGCACAGGATAAGGTGGCTCAGGACCTGCAGGATCAGACCTGTGCTTGTCTTGATTTCATTTCAAGGAATAGGCTGGAATATTCCCCTCTCCTTAATGAGGACGTTTCCTTCCTTCTCAGGTCCAAATGATGGCATCACAATGAGCAGAACGGGGACTGTCACTTTAAATTGCTCTGATTTTACTAGATTAATTCAGAAAACCTTTAGGTGATTTTTTTCCAGTGTGGGCTACTTGTAATTGTTGGAGACGGAGAGTCCAAGGATTCTCTCTGAACATGACCAGAGCCGGGCCAAGGTCGACCTCATTCCTTCATGAAATTCAAGCACTTTTGGCAGGAAGCCCACATTCCCAACATAAATGGAAAGACAAGAATTAGTACCATACCAGGAGAACTGGTTCATCCAAACATAGCCCATTCAGTAGGTTATCATCCTGTTTTATGCAGGACAATCCTCGTTTCAATCATCTGTTCCCAGGCCCCTTGCCAAAATGCTAATGGGCACTGCAATCTGGCTTTTTTTTTGCCTAGAAGGGCACGGGGTTGGATGCTTGCAGTGCCATGAAGTTTCTGTAGGCCCGCAACAAAAGTTTCCGGCTCACACCTTGGTTGTCCTCACCATTCACACCTGGTTCTACCAGAGTCTGCCTATTTACTGGTGACAACTCTTACTGTCAGGCAGGGATTGGCCAGAGCTAAAAACATTTCACCCCTAAACATTAGATTGTCACAGCCAAGAGAGCCCCCTCTGCTGGCAAGCAGAAGCCTAAATGATGTGCCAACACTGCATGCTTCAAAAAGGGACATATTCAAACCCTTCCACACATACACACTAAAAACATAGGTCCATGTGGTTTTTCTGTTGTACAGCTGCCTGGGTGGATAGCTGTAGACTCTTAATGCGGCATTCCTCTTGCAGAAAGGACACACTTCCAGTTCTGTGGGTCATGGTTGGATTGGCGCTGGGGCAAGGAAAGCTACTGACCCACTCCATCCTGTTGACTTTCAGCTGCAAAGGTACTCCATCCCCTATGTGGTCTGTATGTTCCGACTAACCCTATAAGTGTGCCCCTACGGTGTGATTTCTGTATTGCTTTACATGTCCTGTTTAAAAGTTTGTGCTTTGTTTCAGAGGTCTTTCAGCTCCATTTCAGATTTCTGCTTGTTTTCAGAACTCTGCAGTCCAAACTATCTCACACTCTTCATTGGGTGGCCCGGCCCGTTGACAGTATTTGAATTATACTGTGTATTCCGCCTTAAGTCTCGGTGAGAAAGGCGGACTAGAAAAGACATAAATAAATAAAATACCAACAGCACTAAGGAAAGGGGCGGGGTGTGTGTGACATATTTCTCTGGTAATTTCTGTTTCCGTATACATGAGTGTACGCGCGGACACCGACAGACACACACACAAAGAGAGATGAAAGGAGGAGGTTTTTGTAGGAAGAGGTGGTCGCTTTGAACGGCTGTGTCTTGGCTGCTTGCACAGAAATACATGCCTGAATCCTGTAGCTTCACCAGTGAAATGTTCAGGTTGAAGCGGTCTTTCTGGGGCTGGTCAGCTCTGAAACGGTCTGAAATTTTGCCTTTGTCTTCTTGCTTTTGGACAAGGAACAAAAAGAGGAACTCGAGACCCCATCCTGCATCCTGCCGATACCAGTACATGGCATTGTGCCCTTTCTTTTGGTGGCAGACCAGCAGGGCGGTTTGGTTTTCCTGCAGGACCAAACTTGGTTGTTGAGTGATCTCAGCATCGCAGCAACCTGGGAGAGAAAGGGGGGGAGCTTGTTAATTTATCTCGAAAACAGCAGCTCAGAAGAGAAGCTTTAGACGAGTCTCTAAAGGACAATATTTTGAGCCAGACTTGGTCATACCAACTTCCAGGAGCCCAATGAGCACAGCCCAACCAATCCACATCTTCGCTGCTCTGAGAGGAGGTGGAGCTTCTAGCCTATCCTTTATTGGCTTCTATGTTCCCTTCCTTCTCTGGGTCCAACCAATGGGCTCCACTTATACTGTCACAAGGGGGAGGAACCCTGGTGTTCTGCTTTGATTTTTCTAAGTCACTAACTCTTTAGGTGATTGATCAAAGTGGGCTGATTCAACCGTGAGGACAGAGAGCTGATGGATTCTCTTGGAACACAGTATGAGCTGGGTCAGGATCTACCACTTTTCCCCATGAAAATCATACTGGGATGAACTGGTGTCCTTAGTTCTGTTACCACCAGTTAGCTGAGTGCTTAAATAAAGCTACAAACACGGCAGCATTACTGTATCAGGTTCCTCAGCTCACAGTGCTACAAGGAGCCATGTTGCAAGTTTAACTGAGAATCTCTCCTCATTTGAGAAAGAAGCTTTGGATAGGAAAGAGTAAAGACAGGATAGAGTACTAATGTACTCAATAGAGGATAGAAGCAGATGGCAGATCTGCCTCATGGTTCCAAGAGAGGACCGCATGTTGTCTGTCTTGGTGCATGCGGGGAGAGAGTTCGTCTTCATCAGAAAGAGAACGGAAGGAAGGGGAATCAGTTCTTGAGAACACAATCTACATTTCAAAGGGGACAGTGGCAGAAGAGTAAACTCAGGAAGAGAGGCCAGTGTGCCTATCTAGCTATCTAGTCTCTCTTGCCATGAAATCTGGAGGTCTGAGACAGAGGGACATCGCACCTGGAACTTCCAACAAATCACATCTTGCAGCCTTGCTGTGAGATGCCCAAACCACAGCATAAACAGAGAGACAAGAACCTGTAGAGCTAAATACAGCTGGAGGACAACCTGTCCACCAAGCCTCACCCCTAAACATTAGATTGTCACAGCCAAGAGAGCCCCCTCTGCTAGCAAACAGAAGCCTCTATGATGTTCCAACACCGTGTGCTTCAAAAATAGGCATATTCAAACTCTCCCACACAGACACTAAAGATATACGTCCTCGTGGTTTTTCTCAGACCCGTGGGTACAGTGGGGCATCTCGGGGCTAGGCCCCCTGGTGTCAGAAAGTGCTTCTTTGCTGTTTCTCACTGAGTCCATTGTTATGTGTTCCCTACCCTGCTTTGCGCTTACGCAGCTATGCAGGCAGAAACGTGGGAGCTTCTTCCCTGCCGCTTTTCCTTATTACGGTGGCCTTGAATGTAGGCTTTGGGCTATTCTTGTGTTACTGAGAATTTTCCAGTCCTGGGAAGGCAAAGGGAGGGGGAGTAGTCTCCCGCTCATGAAGTATATCTCCCGCCGGGAGTTTCCCGCGCGCACGCTCGTATTTCATTTGCTAGGCGCTTTTTGCATCACACTATAAGTTAGCTTGCATTGCTTCGCCCCCATTCCTGACAATGACCTCCTACTGTGGGTTTTAGCAAGATAATCCAATAAAACCTTTCTTTGAAAAGAATGACTGGATCCACTTGTTATTGAACCTGACAGAAATTGTCAGGAATCATCATCATTCCCCCACCTTCAGTTTCTGCCGTCTACCACAATGAGCGGAGCTGGGGGGGAACTTCGGGAACAGTCCCAGTGACTACCACTTCGGGAGCCACGGCCCCGGTCACCACCGTGGCAACTCCAGCGATCATCACTCCGACTACTACCGTTGTTCCAGTGACTACAACTCTGGGATCGACAGCGCCGACCCCGCAATCCGTGGCAGGATTGGTTACCCCCCCATTGATCAGCACAGTGGGAGCCTCGTACACTCTCCCAATCTATAGCCCGGCCGGGCCCACGCAGAGCCAAGGGGGAGCCATCCCACGATCCTACGTGCCAGGGGCCCCAACACCGTGGGACAAAGGGGTGACCTACCGCAGGTCGCGTGATTGGACTAAGAATTTGTTAGACACTACCCAGACGACCTGGTCCATGCCGGGGAGCCAGAGCCGGGACAGCCTGTTGGATCCCAGAGGGAGCTTTGGACTTCCCCAGGGACGGATGTCTCGAGGATCTCCCAGAACAGGATCCAGTTCCGATCCAGAGGCTCGCATGGACTCTATTCAAGAGGACACTTGACGTTTGGTACGGGACATGGGCAAACTGATGCAATCCCTACCACAGATGATGGATCAAGCAATTCGAGCCCATCCGCTGACACAACCAAGACCAGCGCCAGCGCTTGCACCACCGGTGGCACCGGGACAGCCACCTCCTGCTCCACCGGCCCCAGGGCCGGGCCAGCCGGCACCGGTCCCACCTCCACCGGCCGGCCCAGTACCGGGACCCGGGCCAGGGCAACCAGGACCTATCCAGCCACCAGCTTTGCCCCTGCCTCAACCCCCTGCTCCAGCACCCCTCCCGCAGCCAGCTCCTGCACCGATCATGGCCCCTGTTCCTCCCGTAATCCGCCCCAAGGACATGTTGGAGATCACTTTTGACGGGGACCCTGAAACTGTGTCCTTTTTCATATTGCAAGTAGGGAAATTTGTGCAGAGATGGGGCTATGTGTTCCTGGATGAGGAACAACAGGTGGAGTTTATCGCTTCGAGGTTCCGGGGGAGTGCTACCAGCTGGTACGTAGCCCTAGAGGCAGCGGAGCTGGGGAATGTCGATGACTTCATGTGGGCCTTGAGGAACCGTTTCGAGGATCCGGGGGCGGCCCAGAAGGCAGAAGCCTTCCTTCGCACTTTCAGACAAGGCAAACTCATCGTGCGGGAGTATTCACGGGAATTTCAAAGGCATGCAGTGAAAATTCGAGACTGGACTGATGCTGTGCTGGCCCAACAATATCGAATGGGACTAGCAGTAGATGTCCGCAATAATGTTCTCAGCTCTCAGCAGCCCCGCACTCTCCAAGGCTGGATGGAGGAGGCCGAAAAGCTGAAAGCCGCTTGCGTGTCATGAAACTGGACCTGTCTCTGGGTAACAACCTTCCGAGTCTCTCGGCAGGCCAGACCAAACCCAGACCAACCGCCACCCCGAGCAGGGTGAGAGATCAGCGCATGCGACAAGGCCTTTGCCTCCGGTGTGGAGAGAGGGGGCACTTCGCCGCATCCTGTCCCAGAGGGGATCCCAACAGAGCCCTACCACAAGAGGAGCCCAGACGATGGCCAACCCCTACTCCAAGAAAGGGAACCGCGAAACCACGCAACTCACGCGCCCTTTTTGCCAGTCCCGACCAAGCGGATACCATGATGCTGGAGGAGGAGAGTGAGATGCAGGGAAACAAAGTGGTCCTGTTTGTGAATGGTGCTACACAACAGGACCCTGTCCCTGAGGCGCCTAGACTGGTGAGCAATTACCCCTCTCTCTTCTTTGTGACTGTATTTGTGATGAATCGAGCGATGATGACCCATATCAGGGTTCGAGCCCTCATTGACTCGGGGTGTGGGAGGGATCTGATAAACCCATCTATGGTTATGGGACTGGAGGCAACCGTTGTCAATCTGAAAGACCCAATAACTTTTACTCAAATGGATGGGTCACCGATGAAAGAACCATGTCGATTTGAGACTATTCCTTTGAGAGTAGGCACTGGTGAGCACTGGGAGCTACGCTCGTTTGTAATAGCCCCTCAAGCCCAGTTCCCATTAGTGTTGGGCAGCCCATGGTTACATGGTCACGATCCTTATATACTTTGGGAAGAGGGGATCATACGATTCATCTCCCCGAAATGTGCAGAGCATAAATGGGACCCAGGGTGGGGAAAAACCCCATGCAATGAACCTCCACGGGCCTGTCTAGCCACAGAGGACCTTAACCGCATCCCCAAAGAATACCGGTACTTAACCAGGGTGTTTGAGGAGGAGGAAGCGGACGAACTACCTCCCCACCGTAACTCAGACTGTGCGATTGAAATCCTTCCTGGCCACAAATTGCCAAAAGGGAAGATTTATGCCATGAGTCCCATAGAAAAGGAAGAACTACGCCGATTTATCGATAAGAATCTGGCCCGTGGATTTATTAGGCCAGCTTCGTCCCCTTTCGCAGCACCCGTGTTGTTCTGTAAAAAAAGGATGGGGGGCTCAGACTGTGCACGGACTATAGGGGTCTTAATGCGGTATCTGCAACCAATGCCTACCCCATGCCCCTCATCAAGGACTTGTTGGCAGAGGTGGCAAAGGGGAAAGTGTTTTCTAAACTGGATTTACATGATGCTTATTTTCGGGTCCGTATTAGACAAGGTGATGAACATAAGACTGCATTTAATACCCCGCTGGGGCAATTTGAATATCGGGTTATGCCCTTCGGATTACAGGGGCGCCCGGGGTCTTTATGAACTTAATTAATGAGGTGTTACACCCCTACTTATTCAAGGGGGTGGTTGTTTACTTGGATGATATCTTGGTCTACACCCCAGATCAAGAATCTCACACCACGCTTATGCGGGAAGTATTGGAAACGTTATTAGAACACAAACTGTTTGTTAAGTTGTCAAAATGTGAATTCCACCAGGAGTGCATTGACTTTCTAGGGTACCGCATATCCTCGGCTGGATTAGAAATGGACCCAAAAAAGGTCCAAGATGTGTTGGATTGGGAGCCTCCTAAAACCAGGCGGCAGCTCCAAAGTTTTCTCAGTTTCGCCAATTTTTACCGTCAATTCCTGCCTCATTTTGCCCAGGTGGCCCTCCCCTCACAGACCTTCTGAAGACTAAAGGGAGAGGGGCTAAGGCTTCAATGCCTGGGGCCTCTTTGAACTGGACTCCCCAGTGTCAGGGAGCATTTGAACAACTAAAACAGTTATTCACGTCTGAACCTGTGTTAGCACACCCCGATGAAACAAAAAAATTCGTGGTCCAAGTAGACGCATCGGATACCGCCATGGGGGGGGTGATTTTGCAAGAGAATACTCAGGGGCAACTACAACCCCTTGCCTATGTGTCCAAAAAGTTTAATGATACGGAGAGATTTTGGCCCATTTGGGATAAAGAAGCAGCCTCTATACGTTTAGCGTTAATTACTTGGAGGCACTGGTTGGAGGGGTCCCGGGTACCTTTTGAAATCTGGACTGATCACAAGAATCTTGAGGTACTGCGGAAGCCTCGGAATCTAAATGCAAAACAATTCCGATGGGCTGAGTTTTTCTCCAAATTTCAATTCACCCTCCACCATTTTCCAGGTAAATCTAATCATCTGGCAGATGCTCTCTCCCGCCTTCCCCAACACCTTTGTAAGAGGACAGAAATAAGAGAGTCTATGTTCACCCCAGAACAACTAGTTGGGGCAGTAGTAATCCGGAAAACCCGGCAAGCACAATCATTAACCCCAAGCCATGGTACAACCTGGGAAAAGCAATTTGCCACTGACATTACCACACAAGAAGCAATTGAATTAAAAGCTCGGGAAGATGTGCAATGTAACTCAAATGGCTGCTGGTATAAGGGCACTAAAATCTTTGTTCCAGAAGCTACCTGAGCTCAGGTGTTGCAATCAGCCCATGACTCAAAATCTGCTGGGCACTTCGGGTATGTAAAGTCGCTACACCTACTGCAACGCAGCTTCTAGTGGCCCCGAATGAAACGAGATTTATCCCTCTATATACAATCCTGCCCAACATGCAATCGTTGCAAGACTAGACCAGGAAAACCCCCAGGTTTGCTACAGCCTTTGCCCACCCCGAGCCGACCCTGGGAAGTGATCTCCATGGACTTTATCACTGATCTTCCCCCAGCAAACATATGACAGTCATTTGGGTGGTAGTGGACTTATTTTCTAAACAGGCCCACTTTATACCATTTGCTAGCCTGCCGACGGCCAAGGTCCTGGCCAAAGCCTTCCTTCAGCACATTGCCAGGCTACATACGTTACCGCTCAAAATAATCTCCGACAGGGGGTTCAATTTGTTTCAAAACTGTGGACGGAGTTGATGACTCTTATGGGTATTGAACGTGCTCTCAGTAGTGCCTATCACCCAGAAACCGATGGACAAACAGAAAGAGTAAACCAAACCTTAGAGCAATACTTAAGATGTTTCACTAACTATCAACAAGACAATTGGGTAGATTTATTACCACTAGCAGAATTTGCGTATAACAACTCATGGCATGCCTCAACAAATATGTCTCCCTTCAAAGCTGCCATGGGTTATGACAGCCCCCCTCTTCCGTTTTTAAAGCCCGGCGAGGCTGGTGGAAAAGCCACAGCATGGTGTAAATCTTTCCAGGAGTCCTGGCCCTTAATCATTGAGACTTTAAACGAGGCCAAGGCACAATACAAAAAACAGGCAGACAAAAAGAGGGCGGGTGGCTGGAATCTGCAACCGGGGGGACTCTGTATACCTTTCCACCAAAAACTTGAGACTGGCACAACAATCCCGGAAACTTGCTTGGAAATATATTGGTCCATTCAAAGTAGTACGCTGTATTAATCAGGTGACTGTGCAACTGGATTTACCTAAATCTCTTAAAGCAATACATCCCATTTTCCATTACAGCCTCCTCAAACCAACATTACCCCCGACTAAGTGGCATCCTGAACCTCCAGCACCCCCCACCGCTGATGATTGATGATGAGGAGCACTATGAAATTGCTGACATTTTGGACTCTAAGATCCTCCGTGGACAGCTGCTGTACCTTATTGAATGGGTACACTTTGGGCCTCAACACAGGGAGTGGGTGAAAGTGTCTGATATCGATGCACCTGATCACCTAAAGGAGTTTCACACCCGCTGCCCGAATAAACCTGGGGGCCCTTCATTCTCTCCTTCCTGAGTGGTGGGTGGGTGGTATTTTGGGAAGGGCAGAATGTCAGAAAGTGCTTCTTTGCTGTTTCTCACTGAGTCCATTGTTATGTGTTCCCTACCCTGCTTTGCGCTTGCGTAGCTATGCAGGCAGAAACGTGGGAGCTTCTTCCCTGCCGCTTTTCCTTATCACGGTGGCCTTGAATGTAGGCTTTGAGCTATTCTTGTGTTACTGAGAATTTTCCAGTCCTGGGAAGGCAAAGGGAGGGGGAGTAGTCTCCCGCTCATGAAGTATATCTCCCGCCGGGAGTTTCCCGCGCACAGCTCGTATTTCATTTGCTAGGCGCTTTTTGCATCACACTATAAGTTAGCTTGCATTGCTTCGCCCCCATTCCTGACAATGACCTCCTACTGTGGGTTTTAGCAAGATAATCCAATAAAACCTTTCTTTGAAAAGAATGACTGGATCCACTTGTTATTGAACCTGACA
>JAPDNY010000985.1:0-20938 GCA_029375565.1 Gekko gecko
CCCTTCCAACTCTTATGATTCTAGGATAGGAGAATGGAACCTGGCCAAGGGGTAAGATGGGACATCCCCTCCTATGTGATTCCTTGTAGGTTCCTCTCTTGTAATTTCTAGATCTTGTGCAATGGTGATTGCCCTCAACAACATCTGGTGTTGTGGTGGACCTTCATCCTTCCTCAGCCTCCTTGCCAATACTTACTGACTGCTACTGTTCCTTCCCATTTGAGGAGAAGATCCATTTTTCTGGGTTTTCTTTACTTCAAACTGGCACAGTGTGCATTGTCACAGCAGCATACTGCAGAAATATTTTTTAAAAATTGAAAAGGTTTCATGGGGGCTTGAGGTAGAGTGGAAGGGACTGCCATGAGTGGCATTGTGTCTGAGCGCCACTGGAAGGGAAGGGCAGCCAGCCTCTTCAGCCTCAGAGCTGCCCCTGCTGGGACTATAGAGTGAAACTGGCCAATGAAATTAATTCACTTCTAAGCACTTTGATGGGTCGGGGGAAAGGACGAGGGGTAACTGTTTGACAGAGCATAGAAGAGATGGTTTGGAGGTGAGATGGGTGCAGACGCACTTGCAAAGCACACCTCTGGACCAGAGTAGTGTTGTCCTAGTTAATCTCTGAAAGGGTTCCACTATTAAAAGCTCCAAAACTGTAAGACTTTAGAACAATGCTAGAGGTGAAAATAGGAATGCAAACATTGTCTGGTTCCTTAGGAATGAATGGGTGAGTGATGGATGTCAGTACTGGAAAATCAGAACTGATTCAGAAGGATCAAAGGCTGAACTAGTCTACTCCTCAATAGTCTGATAGCTGTCATTCATTACACACGGTCCAAGTTTAGACAATGGACGTTGACACAACGTAATTTCAAAGGGTTCTGTCTGAGCCATAGGTGGGTGAAATGATATTTTGTTATTTGTAGAATGCTCTGAGTAAATTTGCCCTTCATTTCTCCACCTACAGAGTCTCTGAAGCATACACTGGAGGAAGCATTACACAAAGGTAGCTATCTGTGTGGGGCTAAAAGGGAAGGGCTGCTTTTGGTGGGAAGGGGAGGTTCAACAGGAGCTCTTTCTTCAAATATTCAGCACGGCTGTGTTAGTTGCTTACGCTCACCTGGGAGAGGCAGTCGGGTTTCTCTGCTGCAGGACTCTCACAGAAAATGGGAGATCCCAAGGGTTAAGATGATTTGTAAGAACATGGGGATGACAGGTGGAAGAGAGCTGGTAGAGTGGCTCAGGGCCAGAGGACACGCATGAACAGATCCCCCTATTTAGTTCTATAATGACTTCCTGTCTGCAAAGGTAAGCTGCCCTCACCTGGATGGGCCCGGCTAGCCTGATCTGATCAGGTCTCAGAAGCTCAGCAGGACTGGCCCTGGCCAGTACTTGGATGGGAGACCACCAAGGAAGTCCAGGGTTGCAACGCAGAGGCAGACAGTGGCACCTATTGAATGTCTCTTGCCTTCAGAACTCCACAAGGTGGCCATAAGTCAGCCGGGACTTGATGGCAAAAAAAAGTGAAGTTGGCTGTCCTGCAGTGGATCCATTCACAAAGGAGTTGGGGCATTGGGGAGACTGTTCTCGTACCTCAGCTCAAGGATATGAGGCAAGCTGAGATTTGCTCTTCAGCCGCTGGTGTATGAAGCGAGCTGTTCTCTCCTTCAGCAGCTGGGCTGCAAAATGGGCCTCGAGTGCCTTCATCAGACAGTGCAGTCCTCTTCCTGTGGGAGTGATGCTGCTTCTGTTTCCTGGGCCTGCAGAGAGGGGGTTTTCTGAGTCACCTTTCAATATATAACATTAACTCTTTCACTGTTAGTCTCCTCCATTAAGCTATTCCTTCCCCCTTATCTGCAGTGAATGTGACTCTGGATGTAAAGACAGCACATCCTCAACTCATCTTGTCTCCAGATATGAAGAGCGTGACATGGGGAAGTGTAAGAGAAAACCTTCCTGACAACCCTGAGCGATTTGATACCCTACTGAGTGTGCTGGGCTGTGAGAAATTCACCTCAGGAAGACACTATTGGGAGGTGGAAGTGGGGAATGGACAGGCAGTGTGGGCTGTGGGTGTTGCTAGAGAGTCTGTGAAGAGGAAAGGAGATATCACCCTTAACCCTGATGAAGGATTCTGGATTCTGCAGAAAAAATGGTATGTTAATTCTCGTAATTGTGCGTTGTTGGATGTGTTTGGTTTGACTTCGTCTCAGTCACTCCCTTTATCTACCAGAATTCCACGAAAGATCCTGGTGTCCCTGGACTATGAAGAAGGTTGTGTGGAATTTTTTTCTGCTGAGACAAACCAAAGACTCTTTGCTTTCCCTTCAACCTCATTTTCTGGGGAGGCACTCCGTCCCTATTTCTGGCTTGGCCTACAAGGCTCATTAAAATGTTGCTCTTGAAGGGAGTCCTCACAATGATGGGCAGAAAGAGGTGACATTTTAGCCGTTTAGAGCCCGACTAGGATTTACAGTCTTAATGGGGTTCAGCAGGACTTCTGGTTCCCATTTGCAGACCACAGAGTTTTACATCTGCAGGGCAATAAGGGGCTCAGAGGATACAGCATCCCTGCACAAACTCCCCAATGCAAATTGGATTCTGGGTCTCTCCTTTTGTTGCAGTGCTTTATAACACAATTCAATTCTCTTCTGGAAAATCGGGGGAGGGCAGAACGCTACGTGAGGCTCAAGTGCTCTTCTTTTTTTTATATATATATATTTTATTATTTTCCACAGAGCATGTTTGCAACAAAAATCTCATACATTTTAAACCACTATATATGGTATTACATCATATTATACACAGTGTCACTGGCAATGTCTGCTTTATATTGTGTATTAAAAAAATATTTTTTTCTTCCTCCGTCTTTGCCAGTGATTGCTTAAAAGACTATTTATTATAGTGCTCTTCTTGATGGGGCTTTCCTGCCTTTCTGGTAGGTGGGAGTTCTACCCTCTTAAACTTTTTATACTCCCTCCCCACACAAAAAGATATGCCTGGAATTCAGCTATCGTATGTATTCTCTGATGTGTGTGTGTTGTTGCTTTTAATGGGCATGGCAATTTCTAATGTCTTTCCACCTCTCTTGCTTCATTCTTCTCCCAAAATCACAACTGCAGAGATTAGTTTCTCTGGAAATGGCTGTTTAAAAGTGGGATGACATAATATATATTCCTTTTAGTTGCCATCTACTGATGACGTGACAGATACTTTTTTGTTGAGAAGGAAAGGTGGGGTTCATGGAGGCCCAGTTCCAAAATGAATGCCTGGTTGAGGCTTTGTTGGCTTCATTTCAAATAAAACCGAGTTATGCTCTTGACCTGCTGATATAAACACCAAACTGTACAGGGGGTCTCTATGGCATCAGATTCCCTCCCCAAATTCCCTCCTTCCCTGGGCTCTGGACTTGGAAACCCTTGTTGCAGGCCCAAAGTGCTCCCTGTGCTGCCATTCCTCGGGGGGTGGGGGTCTAGCATTGCAGGAGGGGCATTCAGGTCTGCAGAGGGAAAGAAGGCAAGAGAATTGCACCCTGTCGGTGAGAATGTAAGGAATTTCACATTACCGAGATTCTGCCGGATTGAAGCCGTTTCTGATTCGTCTTGAAGTAAACCGGTACAGGGCTGCCATTTCACACATGGCTTGACCTTACCGGAAAGGAGCCGAATCAGAAGCGGGTTGGCATTTCAGACTGCACCGCTTTGTTTTCCCGCCGTTTCCCGCCGCGGTTTTTTTTTTCGAACGTTCGCTTTAGAGCGCTATAGCGCTATAACGATATAACGGAACCATAAAACAGCGCCATAGCGATCCCATAGGAATGCCTGGACTCCACTGGGAGACTTGCGATGGCTACATCTGCCACCTGGAGACAAGCACCCCATTGGATAGAGGCTTCTGGCGGGACATCGGGGCACCACTGATTGGAGAGAGCCTGATGAGCCCCCATCCATGCCAACCCAGCCTGATGAGCCCCCATCCATGCCAAGAGGCAATTGGCTGGCGCACAGCTGGACCCAGGTATAAAGGGCAGGGAGGCAAACCCCTCATCTCTGTGGGTTGAAGTTGGTGAGTGGCAGGCTTGGTGGGATAGAGTGTGTGACTGTGTGTGACTTTTGTGTGACTGTGAGAGAGATTACTGAGCTCATAGTCATGATCTCCATAACTACCTTGTTGCAACTGATCCTGGAGGTGTTGCAGATGATGATCAGCAGCACAGCAGCTTTGAATGAGGTGCTTATGCACTACCTCCATCTCTCCAGGAGGAGGGGGAGGAGAACTGACATGCCTGCCATGACCCATGCACCCTTCAGGTACAACCGGAGGGCATCTATCAGGGCATGGGCACCTGTCATTGCTGCCCATACAGTCCCTCGACGTTGGTGGGTGAAAGAGAGGAGTGCGGACTGGTGGGACAGCGATGTGATGGGCAGATGGATTGATGAAGATTGGCTCAAGAATTTCCGGATGTCTAGGGCAACCTTTTTTGAACTGGCTGGCACCCTGAGGCACCGCCTGGAGCGGCAGAACACGCACATTCGAGTCTCCATACCAGTGGAGAAAAGGCTGGGCATCGCCTTATGGTACCTGGCCAATCAGGAATACTTCCGGAACCTCAAACATCAGTTCGGTGTGGGCCTGTCAACCGGATTCCTTATTGTGAAGGAGGTGTGCCTAGCAATTTTGGAGGAGCTCTTCAAAAAGAAGGTCTGCCTTGGCAATGAGGTTGGATCGGTGAGTATGGATTCTTTATTTTCAGGAGGAGTTCAGTGGGGTTCTTTTTGCACAGATGCTTGCCAAGGGTCATCTGTAGGTTCAGTAATAAACCAAGGGGTGGGAGAGAGGGACTAACTGTACTAGTGAGTGATGGTCTTATAGTTCTGGAAGAACAAAACTGTGGTTTGGGTTCCACAGATTAATTAGCCCTAAGTAACTCCCTGCTGTTTCCATTGATACTTACTCTCACTATTCTGTAATGGCATTTGTGCTACTGCAATGTGGATATGTGTCATATACCTAGTGGCCTTTGTTTGTTCCCCATTTCTATGTCTGTACTGAAGGTATTGTCACAAGTAGCAGGTAGCTAGTATTCCTGGTATTAAATTGAAAACTTATTGCAGATATCATTGCTGTTCTTCCCATACAGATAATGGATGGATTCTCCAGACTGGGGTTTCCAATTGCATCGGTGCACTCGATGGGACCCACATACCGGTGGCTCCCCCAGCTCATCGGGCACACATTTACATAAACAGGAAAGGCGGTCACTCCATTCTGCTTCAGGGAGCGGTAGACAGCACAGGCCGTTTTATTGATGCTGAGATTGGCAGGTCAGGCAAGAGACATGATGCCAGTGTTTTCAGGGCATCTAAGCTCTGCAGGGCGATGGATGGTGGGGTGTTTGTCCCAGGGAACCCCACCATCACTGTGAATGGAGTGACTATCCCCCCACTGATGCTGGCTGATGGGGCTTATCCCATCAGAGGGTGGCTTATGACACCATTCAGAACCCCCACTGACCGGATGGAGAAACTTTTTAATAAGCGGCTGTCCAGGGCACGTATTGTGGTGGAGCATGCATTTGGAAGACTGAAATCTAGATGGAGATGCCTCAGTAAAAGATTACGTCTCCAGGAGAAGGACTTCACCCCCATCACTGCAGCATGTGTGGTTCTCCATAACATTTGTGAAGAAAAGGGACACTTTGCTGAGCCCCTGGGCTCAGGGGACATGCAAGTACTACCTGTTCCCCCCTGATCTACTGTCTGATCGCAGACACACAGCACGGGGTCAAAGGGTGCGGGCTGCATTGATGTCTGTGGTTTGTAACACTGAATAAAGTGCAGCTTCCTTTTGCACACTAAGACAGTTCCTTATGGTGGGTTTGGGTGGGTATGGGAATCCTAATTTGTCACTATCTATCTGTTCTGAAATAAAAGTTTTGCCTTTTTGTTTCGCAATCATAAGACTCAGATTCTCCTGTGTGGTCTCATCTCTGCCCTGGTTTGCTGCCCTGGTTTGCTAACAATCTGGTGTTCTCTGGTCATTCCTGCCCAAAGTAATGGGGCAGGGGGTGGGGGTGGGGGTTATCACACTACACTCCTCCTAGGAAATCACAGCAGAGATGCAAGAGGTATCATTGCACAGCAGAGGTTAAAACATATCAAGGGGGATATATCACTTACTGACAACCATGATTCACCTTTTGTAAAAAGTTTTAGTAGGTAGAACAAAATGACAACAGAATACAACAAGAAATATAAACGGTTGGAAAATGAACTATGTACAGAATAATAAACTATATACAAATATCAGTGGCCACCAGCATCCCCCTCTGGTGGGTCCACAGGAGGCCTGACAGCACCCTCCACGGCCTCAAGGCGCTGGTGTATGGCATCCACTGTTGGGGAAAGGCACAGTGGTTAGTTTATAGTGCTGGACTTTATGGTATTCCACCCGCCGTACCCTCTTTAAAGAAAACATGCATCTGTTACTCACAGCTGGCCCGCATTTCTGTGCGGATAGCTTCTAAGAGCTCCACCACTGATGGGCTCCCAGGAGGCCTGGCAGCACCCTCCACGGCCTCTAGCCGATGGTGTATGGCATCCACTGTTGGGGAAAGGCACAGTGGTTAGTTTATATTGCTGGACTTTACGGTATTCCACCCATAAGAGAACACAAGAGAAGCCAATGTTGAATCAGGCCAATGGCCCATCTAGTCCAACACTGTCACACAGTGGCCAAAAATATCCAGGTGCCAGCAGGAGGTCCAGCAGTGGGTCCAGGGCACTAGAAGCCCTCCCACTGTTGACCCCCTCCCAAGCACCAAGAATAGAATGCATCACCACCCACCGTACCCTCTTTAAAGAAAACATGCATCTGTTACTCACAGCTGGCCCGCATTTCCGCGCGGAAGGGCTCCAGGATTGCCTCCACGTGCATATTCACCGGTGGCCGTTCTCCCCTTTTGAAAATACAGAGGTGATCAATAGATACATGAACACAGGGAACTTCTTTGGTGCATCAAATTCGCTTCCATCCTCTTAGAATGGAAGAGATTCTCATGGTGCACAGGCTTGGGTAGTATCACCTGACACCTTAGGACTGAACCTGGAACTTTCAGCATGGACTGAACAGGCTGTCCTAGCCTGCCATGCCACCTTCCCCTCATTTGTGAAGAAATGGGGACCCGCCCACAGCCCTGGGAGACTGAGCAGCCGGTCTGTAGCTCACAAGTCCATGTTTTCGCCTGCCCACACTGCCTGGTGGGGCTATTTCCCTTCGTAATTTGGTGCCACTGCTCACTGAATTCACACCATCTTCCTAGAGGGACAGTGAGACCCCTCTGACTGATCCCCCAACCTGGGAAAGCGGGTACCACAATCTTTGGGCACCCCTGGAGAGTTGGCAACCCCTCTGGTTTGGGCCCGTTTTGGTTCCCTGGCCTCCCTTTTGCCTCTGGTAATGTGCAGAGTAGGGAGGACCACGTGGTCAGGGCACATCAGGTCTTGTAACTAAAAAAAGGTTTATTTTAACTATATACTAGTTTGGCACAACCGGGCACAGAAAATAAACAGGGATGAAATCACAACTCCTCTGTCCCTACACACACCCCTCTCTACCTCTTGGGGGTTGTGGGCCTCAGGGTGGGATTTGCTTTCCCCCCTCCTTCTTGCTGTTGAGAAACTCCAGCCCTCCTCAGGACTGGTCACCTGTACTGCTGATGGATGCTTACCAAGCGCTGCAGCTCCCTGCGCAGGCTCCTCCTCAGGTTGCCCTGGCTGCTCTTGTACATCTGCATGGAAGACCAGTTCAGAGCAGTGAATTGAGTGACCAGTATTATTTTCCCCAGCTGTCCCATCCACCAACCTGCTGAACATTTGTGTACCTTCAGCCACAGGCTCATCCTGTCCTGGGGGAGGGGGGGCTCTGCAGCTGCTGCCTCCTCCTCCTCCTCCTCCTCTGGTGCCTGCTGCTCCTGAGGCCGGCCCCTACGGGCTGCTACAGAGGATTACAGAAACGGTATATGCAAATGAATTGAACCACCAGTTCTTATAGTTAAACCTTATAGTTTCCAGCCCTTTATAGTTCACTACTTACTAGGGTTGCCATCTGGTTTTGGAAATTTTTCATACATGTCATTTCAATTCAGGTGGGGTACCTGTTCTGAAGCAGCAAAACTATTCTTGAGTCCAGTGGGACCTTTCAGACCCAGAAAGATTTAGTTGAGGTAGAAGCTTTTGTGTGCATGCACACTTCACTGTATCTGAGGAAGTGTGCATGCACACAAAAGCTTCTACCTCAACTAAATCTTTCTGGGTCTGAAAGATCCCACTGGACTCAAGATTAGCACTGCACTTTTATTGTTTGTTTACTAATTGTGCAAGATCAAGGGAAATGCAGGCATTTACATATGTTCACTGGATGGACTCCCAGTGATGTCCCTGGTCTGCCCAGGCTCCAGCACCAATTCTCCAGCAGAATATCCCCCCCTGCAAACTACATGGGATCAAGGGTTCTGGATCCCCCCCCCCCTTAAGGCACTCTTGCATTTTAGGGAATGGGGAAAGGACAGGAGATACATTTTGGGGGGGGGCATACTTACAAGCGTGCCTTCTATGGGACCAGTGAGGCCGGTCTGCCTGGTCCCAAAGTTCAGCCAGGAGCGCGAAGTATGGTGGCCTGGCTCTAGTTGGGGGAAGCCCCTCCAGGCCTCTAGGGCACTATAAAAGTCCCCCTTGACCCGCTTGAATTTCGAACGGCACTGAAGTGCCGTTCGATGGCTACCCCTGGCCTCCAGTGTCACAGACACCCTTGAGAACAGCCTGAGGTTCTCCTCGTGGGTGCTGTGCATGACTCTGGAGCCCAGGTGACCACCTATAAGGATTTGGAGCATTGCCTCCACCTCCTCGTCGCTCCAAAAGCTCCTCTCCTTCGGCGGGCTGCCATGGTTCTTCAAAGATTTAAAATTAAAGAACGTGGGTTTCGCTACCGCGTTTTTTCGCTATCGCGATGTTTCGCGATAGCGTCATAGCGCTCTTATAGGTCATGTGTGGAATCGCGCGGTTTTATTGGAGGATTTAAAATTAGAGAGTGAAAGTGCGGGAACGCGCGGTTGGAGAGCATTTCTTGAAAAGTGGGCAGCCTGCTTTTGCTTTTTCAAGCCCCAAGTCCTTCCAGATTAGCAAAGAGGATCCTCCTTCTGATGACCAGCATTTAGGGATTGACATGACTGGTAATACTAGGTGCGGCGTGGGTGGGATTGGCAGTGCATAAGACCCTGGGATCCCGGACCAGCCCGATCTCAGAGGCTTGGCTGGGTCAGGGCTGGTTAGACCAGCCAGGAAGTCCAGGGGTGCTGTGTAGAGGCAGGCAATGCCAAACCACCTCTGTCTGCTTCTTTCCTTGAAAACCCTACAGAGTCCCCCAGTAGTCACCTCAGCCAGTGTCCACTCTAAGCTGAGTTAGTGTGAGCTAGCTAACAGTTTTGTAAGCCTCTGGCTGACACATTTCTGTCTCAGCTCAGGAAGGATGGCTTCAGAGCAAACTTAATTTATTCAGCAGCCCAATTGCCCACTTGCAACTTTAATGCCAATAAGCTCACAAAGCTGATTTTTTGCTCACAGGTCACCATGGCTTAGAGGGAGTAATGGAGGACTCCATTGAAATCCCTGTTCTCCCCAGGCTCATTCCCAATATCTCCTGGAGTTACCCAACTAGGAGCTGGCAGCCCCCCCCCACCCCATGACTCTCATCAGATGTACACATGATTTAGTTAGTATTTCCATGCAAAACCATTGAGGGCTCCTCAAGTTATGTCTCACTTAGGACAGGAATTGATTCTAAACCTTTAACTATACAGTCTGATAAACCTCCCCACCTAAATGCAGTGGTGTAGCCAGGAATGACCAGGCAACCTTTTGATAGTTCATGTTGTATATAGATCTGATTTTGACATTTTGATATTTCTTGTTCCAATAGGTGAATGTTTTTTTTAAAAAGTTGTCAGCAAATGATATATCCCTTGATATGTCTCTCTCTGCTGTGATTTCTTAGATAACCCCACCCCATCCCCCACCAGTGTTCCCTCTAAGCTGACTTAGTGTGCGCTAGCTCACAGGTTTTTTACCTTTGAGCTCACAGGTTTTTGCCATAGCTCAGGAAGGAGGGGTCCAGAGCAAACTGATTTATGCAGTAGCCAAACTGCTCACTCACAACTGTGATGCCAGTAAGCTCACAAAGTAGGATTTCTGCTCACAGGACTCCAGAGCTTAGAGGGATCATTGCCCCCCCCCCCCGCCCCATTACTTTGGGCAGGGATGACCAGAGAACCCCAGATTGTTAACATATTAGGGCAGGGAAAAAAACCCACATACCAGGGCAGAATTGAGACCACACAGGAGAGTCTTATGAGTGCAAAACAAGAAGGCAAACTTTTATTTCAGAACAGATAGTGAAAAGTTAGGATTCCCATACCCACCCAACCCCCTTAGGAACTGAGTTAGTATGAACTGTTAGTATAAACGAAGCAACTCAACACTAAACTTTCTGAACAGAACAGATTAGTAATATTAGGGTGAAAGTCTCTCCCTTGGACACCCCGCACTTTTCCTTTTCCCCCTTCCACCCCCACGGTTCTCAGGAGCTGAGGTCTGCCTGTTCTGCAGCTCCCTCTCCAGCAGATCCGTGAGCCTTGAGAGAGTCTGGGAGCAGTTCCTTAGCACCTCATTGTGCTGTGAGATGGCTTCACGGAGCAACTCCCTGTCCTCCCTGCTCTCCAGCAACTCCTGCCTCCTCGCCTCCATATGCTCAGCATGGTGGCTGTCCATTTGTTGTAACTGCGCAGCATGCTGCCTGTCTGATTGTTCCATCATTTTATCTGCCACAGCATACAGCCCATATTGTCGCTTCCTCTGTGCTCTTGTGAGCTGCCTGGGTTCTTCCAGGATGGCATGATGTTCTGGTGGAGAACAGTTGCCATGATGAGAGGGTCCTGGCTGCTCCTCCTCATCAGGGATGGTGTTTGGAACTGTTGGGAAATAAAATATAACAGCAAAGTGAAAATTCCTATCTGTGAATGTCCCTGGCAAACAGTGTTCTGCAGCAACACAACAGTGATTTATTCTGTTGGAATTATATACCCACCCTGTCCCCCAGGTTTGCATTACACCTGTAGTTAGAATCAGTTAGAATTCCAATAAAATAAAAGTGCAATGTGCACCTTTTACTTGAAGGGAGGGCAATTGAGAGAGCAGATTTCTTGCTGCCATATAGGATTAAATCAAGACTCACCAATGAACTCCTCTGCCCCTGTTTCCTCTGCCTCCTCTGCCTCCTCCAAGGGATCATCTATGAAAGTAACAAAATGCAAATGATTACACAACCAGGTTAATCCCTGACCACACCAGCTATATACCAATAACAGTGTAATAGGCATACACTGACTCCAGTGGCACCTTTAGGACCAAAAAAGTTTATATCTATGCATAATCTTCTGTCTGTCCTTCATAGTCCTCTAACTTGAAGCATGTCTGAATTCTAACATGCTGCCTTGCCTCCCATCAAATACAATTGTGGCAGTGCCTGTTGGCATAGGTGAATTGGTACAGTACAGAGTTTTTTGGGCAAACAAAAACCAAACGGTTCCTGCCTTTCTATCACTGCAAGAATACAGTTGGAGAAGAAAACGACATCCCTGTAAGGTAGACAGCACCCATAAACAAGGTCCATTTTAATAAGCCCCCAGTTCAGAATTCTTGCAAGCCACAGAGAGACCGAGACAAAACTAGGGAAGCAACAACTTTCACTCCACTTCACTGAAAGGTCCACCCAGCAATCAAGCAAGGAAGATCTGTACATGCATATTACAGTCATCTGTGCATCATCTTCGACAGTGAACTCACCCCCCCCCCCATCCCTTATATACATGACTTACCAGGTCTGATGTCCTCCAGATCCACGGTCTCTGGGCAAAAGAGGTCCTGTGAATGTCCTGGCACCTCGTCCTGGAAGGTGATGGCACTTGCCACCTCCCCCTTGGCCTCAGCAATCCTTCACCTTTGAGGATCCGGTGAAGCTCCCTAAAATAGGGACAGGACCTTCTCCTATTACCAGGCCTGGAATTCTCATCCAGAACCTGCCTGTACCTCATCCTCATAGCTTTTGTTTTATTCCGGCATTCCTCTGCCGTCCGGTCATGGCCACGTTTGGCCATTTCCAAAGAAATTTTGTGGAATACAGAATGATTCCTCTGGTTAAGTTTCAGGACATCCTGTATCCTGTCATCCCCCACAATACAAGGAGGTCAAGAACCTCCTGCTCTGTCCAAGCTACCCCCCTTGTCACACTCATCCTCCTTCCAATAGATCAGTCTCTCACAGTCACACAAAAGCACTCTATCCCACCAAGCCTGCCACTCACCAACTTCAACCCACAGAGATGAGGGGTTTGCCTCCCTGCCCTTTATACCTGGGTCCAGCTGTGCGCCAGCCAATTGCCTCTTGGCATGGATGGGGGCTCATCAGGCTGGGTTGGCAACATCTCTCTCTCCCCAATCAGTGGTGCCCTGATGTCCTGCCGGAAGCCTCTATCCAATGGGGTGCTTGTCTCCAGGTGGCAACCTGACAACCCATCCCCTTCCCTAACACTTCTTTGGGCATGGCAGGGTTGGCAACATCTCTCTCTCCCCAATCAGTGGTGCCCTGATATCCTGCCGGAAGCCTCTATCCAATGGGGTGCTTGTCTCCAGGTGGCAACCTGACAACCCATCCCCTTCCCTAACACTTCTTTGGGCATGGCTGGGTTGGCAACATCTCTCTCTCCAATCAGTGGTGCCCCGATGTCCCGCCAGAAGCCTCTATCCAATGGGGTGCTTGTCTCCAGGTGGCAGATGTAGCCATCGCAAGTCTCCCAGTGGAGTCCAGGCATTCCTATGGGATCGCTATGGCGCTGTTTTAAGGTTCCGTTATATCGTTATAGCGCTATAGCGCTCTAAAGCGAACGTTTGAAAAAAAAAAGCCGGCGATCGCGAAAAAAGACGGGAAAGAAGCGTATCGGGTCCGGGAGAAGAAACCGACGACTACTTGGAAGCGGTTGACAGGTAAAACGCTTCAGCCCCGTTTCCTGAACGGGACAGAAGCGTTTCTGTGTGAAATTACAAATACATTCCGTAGAGAACCGGTTCTAAAACAGTTCTGTCTGAAATGCCAGACCAGAAACCGTTTGGGAACCGTTTCTCTTCCGGATTATATCCTCTGTCTGAAATTCCCCTGTGAGTCACACCAAGTTCATTTATTATCCGGAACCCCACAAGGGAAGAAGCCAGATACTTTTTTAAACCTGGGGATTCAGGCAACCTGATACACAGGTAATCGCATCTGTTCAGTTGCCAGTGTAAACAACTGACAAAGATGGGGGGGGGTAATGGCCGCTGTCCAGGAAGGGGCAGGGAAACCTGCTAGATGGAAGCCCCTGTGCTCCAGCTGTACTTCAGAGAGTTGCCAACTTCCAAATGGGGCCTGGAGAACTCCCAGAAGTACAACTGATCCCCAGACAACAGGTAAAACTCCACCTGGAGGAAGTGGCTGCTGTGGAGGGTGGCCGTGGCATTATACCCTGCTGAGGCTCTGCCTGAAATCTACATGAATTTCTCAACCCAGTGTTGGTAATGTGAATCTGCAGCCACAACAGCCCCAGGGATACAAAACATTGGAGTTACCTGAAGGTTTCTTCTCTTCAGCAGGGCAAAATCATTCATACTGGTTAGGTCATGCCCCCTCTCGCTCCAGGTAGGGCTATGCAGATTTTTATATGCCTTCAGGATCTAGAGAGGGAGCCCTTCCAGACATAGAACAGCCTAGCTGCTAATAATGAATCTTTGACCCAATACATAATATCAGACAACTTTGAAGGTAGTTGTCCTTTTATGTAGATTTGGAGAACTCTCTGGACATTTAATTTATACCACAACTTTTCCTTTGGATGTGACCATCTAGTGGAGAAAGATGGCACTGTTAGTCGTTGGTTTAAATGATAGGAAGTGTTGCCTTTAGGAATAGGGAGGGGGAGGCGGGGCTTCTGCAGCAGACTACTAGTCGAGTACTCAGGAGTCTCTGAGTCTCACTAGCTTTTGGATGCTTTTAGGGGACTTTATTGACCTTTCTGGAGTCTTTTGGAATTCGGATTGGACAAGAGTCCCTCCAGTTCCTCGGGTGTAGGAATTGGCAGCAGAAGGCTTTAAATCTGAGCCTCCTGTCTGTGGCGACAGTGGGTGTGGAGTCAGACTGCCTTTGAGCAGGAGCGCCGAAGGACCAGCCTTGGGAGCAAGGGTGGAAAGCTGTAGCAACCCCACATGGACCTCTGGCCTCGCCACATTCATCTTGGCAAAGATAGTGAGTGTTCTTATCTTCTTTCCGTAACCTTCAAACTTGGAAAAGAACACTTGATTGCCCCCATAAATCTTCCCCAGGAGGGAGAATCCCACGGCCAGTGGCTGGGCAGAGTTTTAGGGGATTTATCGCATTAAAAACATAGGGGCAAAAAACACTGAAATCTTCTATCTGTCAGCTGGAAATTTTTTTTTCAAAGGGATTTATTTTACTTTTAAACTGGCGTATGTGTTTTATGGAAAGAAAGACTGGCTTATTGAGCTAAAATGGCGACGGACTGCGAGTTCCCTGCCTGCGTAGCTACATATTGACTGCTGTTTACAAACTGCCTGCCCAGGAGCAAGATGGCATCTCCAATTGCAATTGAAATGAAGCATTTACATGGGAATGAAGATATATTGCAGTTGTCAGATGACTTCTGGGATCTTATAAAATGACAGTTGGAGGCTAAGATTACAGCTGCGGTCTTTGAAGCCCTGGAAAAGTTTTGGGCTGGCTTTGAGACAGAGGGGATTGTACTCTCGGACACACAAGATTGCCAAGTGCAGATGACATTACATAATGACACAAAACGACAAGCGACATGGTTTGCTTCAAAACGCGACACTCAGAATGAGAGATCTGCTCAACTTTTTTGAGAGCTTGACCTTTGAAAAGGTGGGATGTAATACAGCAGTTACAGAGCTGGAGAGACAGAATTGTCTGTTTGGTCACACAAGCATGCTTGAAGACACTTTTAAAGATCGAGGCATAAAAGGGAAATAATTTGGAAAGGACATCTACAAAGAAAGCAAAAGAAGCTGGAACTCTATAAGTAATCCAAAATAACATACTCTGATTGTCTGTATTGTTCTAACTGATTGAGATAAAGGATGACCCAAATGGATATTGTTAAACTGTTAAATGCTGTGAAATATTTGTTTAAACTTTGTTTTTTCTTTTCTGCATTCTTTTTGTTCTGTTTTCTCGATCTAAGTGGATACGTGCTACATAATTGATTAAGAACACAACCTGAAGCTTACATATCTTGACTAGCTGTACTGTTTTAACTGATTAGTGAAAGTTATATACAAGGGCTATATAATAAGAAATAAAACATTTTGTTTACTTGTAATGTCTTAACTGAAAGGATAAAAGATATAGGGCAGTTTGAATTGTAGAGTTTATACTGCAGGGGGAAATATAAGTAATTGGAGGCTTATTTAGAGAATGTGTAATGACTTAACTCTCTTAGGAGAAAAGTAGGGCTGACAGTGTAAGGTAAAAGTTTTCTGACATTGTGAGGTTGAGAGCTGATATTGTGGAGAAAATACAGTCTTAGGAGTGCTAGTAAAAGGGATTTGAAAGCTAACATTGTTAAAAATACACAAGAATAACTTAAGGGTTTTAGAATGCCAACATACAAGAAATATGTGCCTAATTTAGATATGTCAAACTGTTAAGAAATACCTGTTTCTGTCCTTTATTTTTAAGGCAATAAACTGATTTATAATGGTATATTATAGATAAAATGAAATAGAGCCGATAGGATATGGAAATTCTAGTTGTTTCTTGGAATTAGATATTTGGTTTAATGATGTATGGTATGGAATGCAAACTAAAATAAGGAAAAAATGGAAATAAGTATGTAATAATGATGTTGTGTGTGAGATACTTGGCTAGATATGTTAAAATGTGTTTCTTTTTTTGTGTAATCACAAAAAAATAAAAAAACCTTGCCCATTAGGGCAAGTATGTGTATGTATATATATATATATATATATATATATATATATATATATATATATATATATATATATAAAGGGAATAAGGGAGGGGTCAGTTTATAAAACTGAAAATATATGAAATGAGCATAATTTCTCCCCTACTGAAAGAGCTCCTTACTGTGAGCCTATAATATGGCGCCAAGAAAGGATATCTTCCATGATAAATGTTCCAACCCTATGGAATTCAGTGGCTCAAAGAGGGGGCTTGTTTAAGGTCTGCAACATTTTGGATAAGCTCCCAGTTGGAAGCCTATGTTTAATTGGGGGTGCCAGGTACATGGTGCCATTTAAATACCTTTTTATGTTTGCTGCCAGCTTGGTCCCCCCTGTTGCCCAGAACAGCAGATATCGCAGCCGCTTGTCTCTTCGGCATATTTGGCCAGAGACCTCTTTGCCATCCTCTGTGCAGGAAGGCAGTAATGTCGTTATGTGACAGGTTCATGGGATTTATGTGTCCCAATGTCCATCTCCTAAAGTCTAAGTGTAGTTCTAAATACACCCTGTCATTGGATGTCTAGCCTGCAACATCATATCAGCCATTTCCCTGGGCAACCCAGAGCATTCTAAATCTGTCCATTCAACTTCCATGCTGTCAGTTTGACCCACTGCAGGTCTGGATGTAAAAATGGGCCCTGACTCTTGCAGATCCTTCCTGAAAGGAAGAGTCCACAGGTTGGACACTGACATTTGGATCAGTTCAGGAAAACCAAGGTTATTTTGGCCAAATAAGGCGCTATGAGGATTACCTCTGTCTTCTTCCGCATTCTGCTCAGTACCCTGCTGAGGAGTGGCATTGGAGGAAATGCATGAACATACCTGGCATTCAGGTGTAGTAAAACAAAGACACCCACCCTTTCCACCGCCTTATCCTCGAACCTGGAGAGACACCTTGGGAACTTCTGTTTGCTTGATGCTGCAAATAAGTCCATGACTGGGAACCCAAAACATCTTGTCACCTCCAGAAAGACCTGACTGTTCAGAGACCTGTTTGTCCAGGTCTCTGTGGCTCAGCCAGTCCATTCTGCTTCCTGAAGGAGAACATAAGAACATAAGAGAAGCCAATGTTGAATCAGGCCAATGGCCCATCTAGTCCAACACTCTGTCATACAGCGGCCAAAATATACCAGGTGCCATCAGGAGGTCCAGCAGTGGGGCCAGGACACTCAGAAGCCCTCCCACTGCTGCCCCCTCCAGCACCAAGAATAGAGTGCATCACCTGCCCCAGACTGAGAGTTCCCATCTATACCCTGTGGCTAATAGCCACTGATGGACTTCTGCTCCGTATGTTTATCTAATTCCCTCTTGAAACTGTCCATGCTTGTAGCTGCCACCACCTCCTGTGGCAGTGAATTCCATATGTTAATAACTCTTTGGGTGAAGAAGTATTTCCTTTTATCTGTTCTAACCCGACTGCTCAGCAATTTCATGGAGTGCCCACGAGTTCTTGTATTGTGAGAAAGGGAGAAAAGTACTTCTTTCTCAACCTGCTCAATCCCATTCATAATCTTATAAACCTCGATCATGTCAACCCTCAGCCGTCGTTTCTCCAAGCTAAAGAGCCCCAAGCATTTTAACCTTTCTTCATAGGGAAGGTGTTCCAACCCTTTTATCATTCTAGTTGCCCTTAGAACATAAGAACATAAGAGAAGCCAATGTTGGATCAGGCCAATGGCCCATCTAGTCCAACACACTGTCACACAGCGGCCAAAAATATACCAGGTGCCATCAGGAGGTCTAGCAGTGGGGCCAGGGCACGCAGAAGCCCTCCCACTGCTGCCTCCTCCAGCACCAAGAATAGAGTGCATCACCTGCCCCAGACTGAGAGTTCCTATCTATACCCTGTGGCTAATAGCCACTGGTGGACTTCTGCTCCATATGTTTATCTAATTTCCTCTTGAAACTGTCCATGCTTGCAGCTGCCACGACCTCCTGTGGCAGTGAATTCCATATGTTAATCACTCTTTGGGTGAAGAAGTATTTCCTTTTATCTGTTCTAACCCGACTGCTCAGCAATTTCATAGAGTGCCCACGAGTTCTTGTATTGTGAGAAAGGGAGAAAAGTACTTCTTTCTCAACCTGCTCAATCCCATTCATAATCTTATAAACTCTCAATCATGTCACCTCTCAGCCGTCGTTTCTCCAAGCTAAAGAGCCCCAAGCATTTTAACCTTTCTTCATAGGGAAGGTGTTCCAACCCTTTTATCATTCTAGTTGCCCTTCTCTGCACTTTTTCCAATGCTATAATATCCTTTTTGAGATGTGGTGACCAGAACTGTACACAGTATTCCAAATGGGGTCGCACCAATGATTTATACAGGGGCATGATGATACTGGCTGATTTGTTTTCAGTTCCCTTCCTAATAATCCCCAGCATAGCGTTGGCCTTCTTTATTGCAGCTACACATTGTGTAGACATTTTCAGTGAGTTATCCACTACGACTCCAAGATCTCTCTCTTGGTCCGTCTCTGCCAGATCAGACCCCATCAACATGTATTTATATTTAGGATTTTTGGCTCCAATGTGCATCACTTTGCACTTGGCCACATTGAACCCCATTTGCCAAGTTGACGCCCACTCACCCATCCTCAACAGATCCCTTTGGAGTGCCTCACAATCCTCCCTGGTTTTCACCACCCTGAACAACTTTGTGTCATCTGCAAATTTAGCCACATCACTGCTTACTCCCAATTCCAAATCGTTAATAAACAAGTTAAAAAGCACCAGACCGAGTACTGATCCCTGTGGTACCCCACTGCTTACCACCCTCCACTGAGAAAGTTTCCCATTTATACTCACTCTCTGTTTCCTATTTATAAGCCAGTTTTTGATCCACAAGAGGACTTGTCCTTTTATCCCATGATTATTGAGCTTACTTAGGAGCCTTTGATGAGGAACTGTATCAAAAGCTTTCCGGAAGTCAAGGTAAATAATATCTATTGGGTCCCCTTGTCCACATGTTTGTTCACTCCCTCAAAAAACACTAACAGGTTAGTGAGACAAGATCTTCCCTTACAGAACCCATGCTGAGTCTGCCTCAATAGTTTTTGTTCATCAATGTGCCTACTAATTCTTTCCTTAATAACAGTTTCCACCAACTTACCCGGTATCGATGTCAGACTGACTGGCCTGTAATTTCCCGGATCTCCCCTGGAGCCCTTTTTAAAGATGGGAGTGACATTAGCTACCTTCCAGTCCTCAGGAATGGAGGCAGATTTTAAAGAAAGATTACATATTTTTGTCAGGAGATCTACAAGTTCACATTTGAGTTCTTTCAGAACTCTCGGATGAATGCCATCCGGGCCTGGTGATTTATTAGTTTTTAAATTGTCCATCAGTCGTAGGACTTTCCTCTCTTATCACTGCAATCTGATTCAGGTCTTTCAAACCCCCTCCCGAAATCGGTGCTTCTGGAGTGGGCAAACACTTCTCCTCTTCCACAGTGAAGACGAGAGGCAAAAAATGCATTCAGCTTCTCAGCCATTTCCCTATCATCCTTCACTACTCCTTTTACTCCCTTGGTCATCCAAGGGCCCCACTGCCTCCCTGGCTGGCTTCCTACTTCTAATGTATTTGAAGAAAGTTTTATTGTTGGTCTTTATGTTTTCTGCAATATGCTCCTCATATTCCCTTTTTGCTTGCCTGATCACAGACTTGCATTTTATTTGCCATAGTCTGTGTTCCCTTTTATCAACCTCACTAAGACTAGCTTTCCACCGCTTAAAGGAATCCTTCTTACCTTTTACAGCTTCCATTACTTTATTTGTTAACCATGCAGGCTTTTTTCTATACCTATTTGTACCTTTCCTAACCTGCGGTATATATTTTTTCTGAGCTTCTAGGATTGTCTTTTTAAATAGTCTCCAAGCTTCCCCAATGGTTTTGACCTTCTCCACTCTTCCTTTCAATTTCTTCCTCACATGTCCCCTCATACCATGAGAAGTTACCCCTTTTGAAGTTAAAAGTGGTTGCGTCAGTCTTTTTGGGCAACTCCTATCTGTACAAATGTTAAACTCAATGACATTATGGTCACTGTTCCCAAGTGGTGCAATCACTTTTACATCTCTCACCAGGTCTTGGGTGTTACTTAGGACCAAATCCAGGATCGCCTCTCCCACTGGTAGGATCTGTGACCATCTGTTCCACAGCACAGTCATTGAGAGTGTCTAAGAACGCAATCTCTTTTTCCCGACTAGAACTCATATTGACCCAATCAATGTGTGGGTAGTTAAAGTCGCTTATTACAAACACAGTTATTTCATCTAGCCGCTATCTTTAATTCATTCATCATTTTATAATCCTCCTCTATCTTTTGATCTGGTGGGCGATAACAAACTCCCACTGTTAAGCCTCCTTTGGGACCCACTATTTCAACCCATAGCATTTCCAGAAGTGAATCCAATTCTCTTACCCTCTCAATCTTACTGGACAGTATACCTCTCTGACATACCAGAGCCACCCCACCTCCAACCCTTTCCCCTATCCTTCCGATATAATTTTATAACCAGGAATCACCGTATCCCACTGATTTCCTCATCCCACCAAGTTTCTGAAATACCCACAATGTCTATTTCCCCCAACACCAAGCATTCCAACTCCCCGATTTTACCGGAGACTTCTAGCATTTGTGTATAAACACTTATAGTTTCCCATGTTTGTTAAGCCCACAGCTTCTCTTGCTGCCTCGAGACCTTGCCAGGCAGTTCCTATCATTAGCCACAGTCTCAGTGGACAATTGTAATCATTTCCTTGTACAAAAGTAATAGCTACCCCTTCATCTCTTTGAGATGAGC